>OMNN01096195.1:2107-21414 GCA_900302755.1 Chromis chromis
CTTCCTAGACCCCATTCTGATCAAGCATCAACAGGATGCAGTGGAACAGGTTTGATTGACAGAGGCCCCACTGCACAAGCCAGAGTACCCAAAGGATCCACTGCCAACGTCCTGGTGCCAGACCCCATAGGACACCCTGAGAGGTCCTCTTGTCCATGCCCAATGGTTCAGAGCATTTTTGACCACACAAGGAAGACCAACACAATATTAGGCAGGTGGTCATAATGTTATGCCTGATCGGTACATATCAAAGCTTACCTGTGGTACGAGATAGGCCCCCAGTAAAGAAGCAGGAGTGAACGTTTTGCTGCTGCTGTCAGGCCCAATCACGGCCACTGTTTTTTGTGTTTTGCTGGAGTTTGTGTCTCCCTCTGAGACAGATAAATCAGGGTTCTGGTACTGCTGCTCCACCAGGTCCAGAGCAGCCAGGACACTGTATGATTTTGAGCAGACGTCATACAGCTGGTAGCCGAGCTTCACTCCTGGTAAAAGAGACTGTGGTCCGGTGCTGTTGTTGATTTCCTCCACGGCAAATCTCATGGCTTGCATCATGTGGAATCCGTGTTGGTTGGCTTCACCTCTGGCAAAGGTAACATGCAAAAAGTAGCATGATAAATAAAGACAAAATCGATATGCATTTCATTATTGAGATCGAAAGTTTAAACTCACTCATTGCATGGAACCAAAGCAGGCAAATTAGTACTTTGTTGATCAATGTAGTGGAGAGGAAAGAATCCAGCCATATAGTAGTCACCCTGTAACTGCAGCCCCTGTCCCTGAGAGGTATAATCTAGTTCCCCATCAGCCAACTGCAGCATCAGCCAGCCGACGCAAAGAAACACAGAACCAAACATGTCCAGTCTTCACCTTCAGCTTGTAGAAGCTCAGTGTGGCTCGTAGAAATGGATCAGGAGCTGCTGGACTAACAGAGGGAAGGACTTTGCATTTTTCTGGGGTATGTTTGTTGAGTGCTGCATCTTTGCATATTGAATTTGTTTGTGTGACTGTAGAGTTTCCCTCCCATTGAAATGAGCTGCATGAATGTAATAAGCCATGAAATGCAGACCAGTGTTTTGCAATTAATTTTTGACTAAACCAGAGCAAACTGACAGTTGTGGCTCAGTGCAGATCTATTAGTCATACATTTTTGTCTCAGTCCATTAAGGATGTTTTTAAAAAAAATCAATCAAAGTCAGTTTTAGAGGATTTTTAAAACCACACTAGTTTTTGTGTATCTGGATGAAATCTCAGAATTCAAATATCTAACTCCTATAACTCCTCAACTGGATATTTTATAATGCAACTATCTTTTTTGACAGGCATCTTTAGTTTTTACTTTTTAGGAACAAATCTTATAATATAGTGTTAAGGTGCAAGAAGGCTGAAAGCATCAAAATTAGAAAAAGAAATTCTCTGCACCCACATGTCCATCGCAAGAACTGAATCAAAAATGCAGTCAGACCTTTAGAGAGATCTCTCTTAAATGATAAATGTGGTATATTTACATACATACTTACATAGCTTTTAATGAAAAAGATTAATTTAATTAGATTTTGTGGCCAACAGACCACCTAAAGTTTAACAAGGAAAGTCAGATCTATAGTTTAAAGTCATTAGTGATACATCTGTAGTTAAATTCCTCAAAGCATTTGTTTTTAAGTCAGCCATACTGACAATTCCAATTAAATTTTAACATGCAAGCATGAAAACACTGACTTGTACTGACAGCAATGACCTGTTTAGAAAGCACGTCTCTCTAAATCTGATTCTCTTAATTTAATCAATTAGAAAAACAGGTTTGCAAACAAAATAGTCTGTTGAAGAATCTGTGGGTTTTTCACTTTTTTTTTTTTTTTTTAACTTATCAGGAAGCAAAGAAAGTGAGAAAATGTCAGACCACTTGAACTTTGTCTTTGTTTTACATAATTAAAGGATCATTGTGTTTGAACAAATATTACATGTTTGACTAAGCATTAGATTATAATGAGCATGTCACTGCCTCACCCTGTTGCAAGACATTGGTAATGTCAATGTCTAATATTAAGTTCTGTTCTTGGATCACTGGCTCGGCTGACTGAAAGACTTAGATGGAATAAAACCTTCAGTAGTTCGTGATTCCTCTGTTTTCCTGCTTTAACATTATTTTTTAAAAGGTCTGTACAGGTGTGCTTGAATTTGCATTTTGGTTGATATTTGAGCCTCATTTTGTTGAACACACATGTAGCACTGACAAACAATTTGCCTGATGCTCACCTGCGTCCTGATCCCAAACCCAATGTTTTGACAGGAATACTGTGCATTTTGTCAACCGCAATATTTTGGAGTCAAATGGACATGTAAATTGACATGTCTGTTCAAACACAAAGATTTGAGTGAGAATATTTGCATAATACATAATACAAGCTTTTCAACAAAAAAAGACGTTTGGTAATAGCTCCGTATAAGATATGCAGGTTTTCTTGTCAGTAACAGGTTTGTAGCTGAAATACTAAATCTGAGTTTGATGTAGCAGCTTTTAAATCCAATCCAATCCAATCCAACTTTATTTATAATGCACTTTAAAAACAACACAGTTGACCAAAGTGCAGTACATGTCAACAATAACAACAGTACAGAGGCAAGAATAATTACAATGGGGACAAATGGGAAGACAAGTTAAAAATACAGATTTCAGACTTGATTCATAGCCAGAGTAAAAAAGTGCGTTTTAAGAGCTGACTTAAAATCAGAAGGTGACTCAACCTGTCTAAGGTGCAAGGGCAAATGACTCCACAACGTTGGGCCTGCAACTGAAAAAGAGCGGTCCCCTCTAAGTTTCTTTTTAGTCTTAGGGACCACTAACAAAGACAGTAAGGCTAAAGAAGGTCAGACAGATATTGTGTTGCAAGGCCGTGAAGACATTTAAAAACAAATAGAAGAATCTTAAAATCAATGCGGTGACGGACAGGGAGCCAGTGCAAGGACTTTAAAATAGGTGTTATGTGCTCTCGTTTTCTTGTGCCAGTTAGAAGGCGAGCAGCAGCGTTTTGGACAAGTTGTAGACGACCAAGTGATGCCTGACTGAGCCCAACATACAGCGCATTGCAGTAGTCTAAGCGACTAGTGATAAAGGCATGGATTAAAATCTCAAAGTGCTGCCGGGAAAGAATAGGTTTCACTTTATCCAATTGGTGAATTTGAAAGAAGCTAGTTTTCACATCTGAGTTAACCTGAACATCAAGCTTTAGGTCAGTGTCCAACTTCACACTGAGGTCTGTGACTACAGGTTTCAGATACTGTGTCAGAGGACCCAGATCACCACTGACTGAGGCCTCAATAGGCCCAAACACAATGACCTGTCTTTTTATCATTTAAAAGGAGGAAGTTAAGAGACATCCATTGCTTTATATCATCAATACATAGTAGTGCTTTAAGCTAAATGCTAATTTCAGAATGCTAACATGCTAACAATTTTTAGCATCAGATTTGTAGCATCAGATTCTATAAATGTATGCTTCTGTGTGTGTTTGTGTGTGCATCCAGCTCTGTGGCTGAGCAGAAGACCACAGTTAGCATCCTCGACGACATCGGCAGCATGTTCGATGACCTGGCCGACCAGCTGGACGCCATGTTGGAGTAACCACGGAAACCAGTCAGCGTGTCTCCACAGCAACGCTGCATCAGGAGTGACTCAGACGGCACAATGGGCAACACGCCTCTCTATCTCTCTCTATCTCTCGCTCCTTCCCCTCTTCTTTCTCTCTCTGCCGTGCTCATCTCCTCATCACTCTTCCCTGTCGTCCATCTGTCCTTCGCTGCTCCGGAGAACGCTCTATTCTTCTCCTCTTCCTCTCATCTCCTGTCGGGGAAGGTGAAAATGATGATGGAGCAGGGCTGCAGGCCTGGACAGACCTGTGGCAGAGAGAGAGAGAGAGAGAGTTAGAGTGAAGAATGGATGACGAGAGGGACAATAAAAGAGAGACGAGAAAAAAAAAGGACCAAAAAACGACTGATGTGAGAGAAAAATAGAAAAAAAAAGATGAAGAAATGCAACAAAATGGAGGAGACTGCAATCAAAACGTGAGTCTTTTAAGAACTCCGCGCGAACAAATAAACTAAACTAATACTGATTGAAAAACCAACTGTGTAATGAATCATAGTATGGTATGTGTACATTCTAAGCATGGAGAGTTTATATCTACTGAAAAAGTCCTGCATTAGCACAGTAATATATAATATACCGATAAATATGAATCTCTAGCTCTTTGGTTTGATGTCTTGGTTCTGTGTGGAATGGTGACCTCTGGTGTTGTGACGATGTAAATGACTTGGTGGAAATTTTTTTATCTGTGACCAAAACGAGACTATTCAGCTCCTGAGGTGTGTGTGTGCGTGTGTGTGTGCGTGTGTCTGCGTGTATGTGTGTGTATGCGTGCGATAGTGTAACAGATGTGTGCACTATGTGAGCTTGTGGAATTTCAGGATCAAGTTTAGTTTCCTATCCTGGCTGCGTCTCTTTCACATCCTCATCACCACCCTGTACATGCACTCACCCACGTGCACACACACACACACACACAGTAGAAGCACAATGATCCATGCAACTGGCTTGCACAGACACACATACAGACACACACACATACACATGGGAGTCTGCACAATATAAACTAAATAATGAGAGAGGAGGGGAGGGAAGGACTTTAGTAAGGCTACAGCAGGTTGTCTTGAGGATAAAGGAGGTGGAAGTTCAGGAAGAGGATTTAAAGGTGTAGTTAAAGGGTTTGGGAGGTAAGGTAGAGATGGTACAGTCTTGGGGTCAAAGGTCAGATTGAGTTGCTTCCAATTCTCCTGCACAAGCACCACAGTTAGGGCTGTGTCCAACAAATGAAGTAAGCTGGATCTAAACACACCAAAAACATCAGGTTTCCCAATCTGTTTCACTTTTAAATATTCTTTCTCTCCCGATACTAATGCCATTACCTAACCTTTGGGTATAGGCTGATTCAGAACACCAGTCCGACACCATGGCTTTTTTTTCCCCAAAATTTAAAATACGTGCAGCACCAGTATAAGCTATTCAGAACCCCCACGCATTATTGTCTCACGGCACTGAATAGATTTTAATGTGTTTTTTGACATTGATCAACAGAAAAAAAGGGAAAACCACATCTCTGCAAAGTGATCTTAATTAATTACGTTCCCACAGTTCAGTAGATTAATTTTTGGCGGCTGTGTGGATAGACTTTAATTAACTGCATGGCAATGTTAGCCCATTCCTCTTTCTAGAAACTGTTTAACCCTTGACGGGGATTTTTCAAGTCCTGACACAAATTAATACAAGAGCTGTAGTGTACCTTCTCTACAACCAGTCACTGGGGGGGAAAATCTGCATGTTATCTGTAGATGGCTTAAACTGGTCAACAATAAATTTGAAATAAACACAAAAAAGGCATTTGGAGCATATTAAATCCTTGTTGCGTGACTATTTTATACTTAAATGATACCAACAGACTTGGAGTAGACCAGCGATTACACTCGACTTCCATCTGTTTTATTAAATGAAGCCACATCAACAACTTTTTTGACATCATGTCAGTTAGTTTAAGGCCAACACCAAGTAAACGTTCAGTGATTGTCTGACCAATTAGAACTTGAAAGCATGTTGACCAACCAATACAAGTCACCCTATTGAATACAGATTTTGGCCACTTCAGGGCATTACCATTGTTTTGCTGCATTGCTTTGCTTTAAGCTGCTGGAAAACAAACTTTTTGCAGACTGTATCAAGTTTTCCTGCAGAATTTCTCAGTATTTTGCTGCATTCAATCTACTCTCACCTGCCAGCACAATATGATGCTGCCGCCACCATGCTTCACGCTGGGAATTATTTGTTTTTGATGATGGTGCTTAGTTAGATGGCCAAAAAGCTAAATAATGGTTTCCTCTGACCACAGAAGCTTCTTCCAGCTGACTTAAATCTTTTATGTGTCTTGCGACTTGCTTTCTCTTTGTTGTTCTCACATAAAGCTGCGTCTTTTTTGATTTGACGCTCTGAAGTCATGGCAAATTTACAGTTGTGCCATAGTCTTTACCATTTCAGATGTGGACTCTAAAAGATGTTGAGTGGCTTGACAATATTCTTGTATTCCTCCCCTGACTTGTGCATATTAATCACCTTTTCACTGATGTGCTTGGGGTGTTCCTTACAATACAAGGGCATCCATAAAACAATTAGCCACAACCTCTTGACTGCACAAAGTTGGCTGCATAGGTGATGACTCAGATATGTCCTGGTAAAGGCTCTTTTTCTGTTGATCAAACCCACATTAAAACTACTTTGACTCAGTGTGTTTAACAATAAAATAAAGGGGTGGTGCTTACTGTTTGTGTGTCACACTGCATGGAACTGGGATCATTTATATGTGAGGTAACAAAAGGTCAGACCTTGCTATTGTGCTAAAGTTGAGTCAGCAGCCTGTCTTGAGTCAATGAATGTAACTGATTGCAGAGGCACTGAATTTAATGATAATAGTGATGAAATAGCTGTGTTTAATGCAGATTGGGCACCTCTAGACGATAGCAGATCTAGTTAATAAGGTCAGTATCAGCCCCTAATGTTGTGTCCCTACTTCCAAGACCCTTTCTTATTAAGGTAGAAAGGAAATTCCGATACACTCCCCGACAATTCAACACACAACCCCTCTATCTCTCTCGTCCCACACTCTCCCAACCACCCACCCCATGTTGCCATGACAATCTACATCATCACCATTCTCATCGGCATCACCATGGTTACTACTCAGCGTGTTGTCACGACACCGTGTACATGGGACGAAAAAAGAAGAAGGAAAAAAAAGTGTTAGGATGGAGCGAGCAGCGGCAAGAGACCTGTGAAGCCTAATGGTTTGATTCAGCGCGACATTAAGCTCCAGATATGGGTGCAATCCTCCTCATTTGCACCTCGGCCCATTAAAAATAGGTTTCACAGTCCCATAGCAGCCACTCCTTACATAATAAGATATCAGAGAATAGTTGTGGTATTTAAATTATGATCACATAGAGATTATATATATGGATATTTGCAAAAAAAAATAAGAAGAAGTGTATTTATGATGTGTGTGTCATCCTGAAGACTATTTTTCAAAGTGAACAGATCTAATCTGAGTGTTGAATCAGTTTGCTTCTCCATGCTTAAGTGGTCCGAGCTGATGAATCATTGTAGGATACCATGTTGGGATATTTCCAGGAAGTGTTCTTTTTATTATTATTTTTTATTGTTTTCTCTGCCTACATGTGTACAAGTGTCCAGGTGTGGCGATGTGTATAATACCAACAATCTCTGTTGTTCAGTTTGATTATTTTTTTGTATTGTTTTAAATGTCTTTTCTTTGAAACATGTGCCTTGCTTTGTGATTTTGGTCTGACTACAATACAGTAGATGGGTATGTACTATATAAGGGGATCTCTCTCTTTTTCCATTTTGCTATCTTACTTGATATATCGGTATGAAAACGATGCTGCCATCCCCATGAGATGTGATGTTTGACACATAAGCTCATCAGGCTAAAAGAAATCCCAGTTAAATCAGAGTGTGATTGGACAATTAGCATCAAACTTACTCCAATAAAACAGCTACACTTCAGCTACTTCACATAATGCGTTCACATGCTTCCGTAACCTCTGGGTGTCCAATGTTAGCTGTTGCATTCAAGTGCTAATTTGGAATATTTAGGGAATGATTGGGGGAAATGGGCTTTTTCAGCTTTCCTGCCAAGAGTTAGATAAGAAGATCGATACTATTCTCATGGTTGTACGCTAAATATAGGCAGTTTTCCATTGCAGGAACTTTTAGGGCAGCCAGAACCTTTGTGTGTGTTCTGACACCAAGAACCACCCTGTAGAACCTCTTTCAGGGGCGTTTTTAAGGAGAGAAAACAACACCTATTACAGGGTAGTAACTTCTGAGGTCTCGGCACTGATTACTTCAGTTCGGACAACTTGTGCCTTTTTTTGCAATTGCAATGTGTAATTGAGTGGTAATCATTTCCTGTTTAATGTCACCATCTATAAAGTAAAATTCACCATATAGACGAACATAAGAAACGCTCTGGAGTTACGTCCAGGAACGACTATTTGTTCTGTTTTGGCACAGTTGGAGCTGTTGGATCCTACGCCGCAATGGAAACAGAAAGACGAAGGGCCGATTCCAGGGCCTTTAGTGTGGAACATCTCTTCACACTTGCTACAAAGTTCTTGCAGTGGAAAGCCGACTTGATAGATACCAACTGTTTTCCACTGCAGGAACTTCCGATCCTTTTTAGGGCAACTCAAACCTTTGAGAGTGTTCTGACCCCAAGTACTACCCCTTTGGAACTTCTTTCAGGGCTGTTTTTTGGGCAAGAAAGAAAGTACCTACCCAAGGGTTGATGTTTCTGAAAGTTCTTTAAAAAACTGCTGTGTGGGTCTAACCACAAATTGGTTAAACAATTATGGGGGCTGTTCCGGTAAACATTGGCACCACCATGTGTCTTTTCCCTAGTTTCTGCAGTGGAAAGCTGCCTTATGAAGGTATAGCCAACAGCTGCCATGCTTACTTTAGCTTGGTGTAAAGACTGGAACCTGGAAAGAAAAGTTTGCTAGTTTGCTAATTAACATCTTGCTTTGTCTAATTTGTCCAATAACCGAAGTGCAAAAACTAACCTTTTGACAGATTCAGGCTGTTTCCAGTCTTTAAGTCCCACATTCTGTTCGACTTTCCACTCAATTTAATATTTTGGTTAAATTAATGAAATTAAAGTGAGTTCAAGTAATGTTCTTAGTGCAGGACTCTTCTGTGCACAATGTATGATGTGCAAGAAATTTTGCTACGCCACCTGCTGTAGTCATGAGTGGTATCAATCTTCTCACCTAATCTTACGCAGGATTGTGAATAAGCACATCTGAACACATTAAAGAGTGAAAAATGTCACAAAAATGCATGCAGAAGGTCTGTCCTCTTGTCTAGCTGCATATTTGAATTTCTCTTGAATTTTACTAACACAAATCTTTAACAATCTGGTACCAACATGTCCTCTGATATTACAAACTAGACTTTTAGGTAAATTTTAAGTGTAAGTGAAGTCCTCTGACCTTCGAGGGTGTCCTGTACTGTGTGTGCAGCTTACAGCTCGAGACGCTCATGCTCTTTACTCTCGGCGTCATCATCTCAAAGCAATTTGCCTTTTCTCCTTCCTCCTCGGGTCTCATTTTGGTCATCTCATGTCGTCGGCATTATTTTGAAGTGTGTTTGGGTGCTCGGGGGTTTGGGATGAGGCTACAAAGATGAAATACTGCAGATGGTGGAAAAAAACACAGATGGTCAAATGTGTTGTGAAGCAAAAGTACTGTTCATTTCTTATTTCTTAACAAAAGATAAAGCCAAGCTGTTTTTATTTTGAGCTGTTTTTATTTGATTTTCCGCCTGTGCTTATCTGAACAGACACCTGACTGGTGTCTCCTCTGCTCTGCAGTGACTGTATGCGAGTGCTTGAGAGAGGCCAAGTGTGTTATGTGTTGCTCTGCTATTGACGGTATGAAATCTGTGTGTGTGAGAGAGAGAGTGAGTGTGTGTTGTAGTGACTGGACAGTGGTGTGCTTGCAGTGACTGCATCTTATGGCCATCTGCTCTGAATAAATAAATGTTCTATACAAACTTAACAGCCTCCCTTTGTGTTGTTGTGTCCACTTTGAATTTTTCACATCCTCTAAAGGGCGCCACTTAAATGCATTAATCATAGCCTGTATTTAAAAAATGGATGTAGCCTTAGGGTCTTTAAAATTCTTTAAAAAATGATTTAAACCTGCATCTTTCCAACAGCCAGCAGGGGGCGACTGCTCTGGTTGCAAAAAGAAGTCAGATTGTATAGAAATCAATGAGAAAATTGTCCTACTTTCCTCTTGATTTATTAAGTCAGTAAACATTTTCCTAATGAGTTAATGGTCTCAATCGCTAGTTTTAAATCCTCTTTAACAAAGCGTGATGTTCATTTAGTAAATTATGTTTGAGTAAATAGACAACAAAGCAGAGTATGTTTTAGGGTGTGGCAACTTGTAATTGACAACTGTTTAAATGTGCATAATTTCCTGAAGTTCTCAGTCAGATCCACCATTGTTTGTCACATTCAGTTTCAAAAGACGAAGATAGCCAGATTCCAAACTCAAGGCTTCAGAATGGAAGCCCACAAACCGATGTATAAGATCACGGAGGCTGCATCCATCTTTTATACACAATCTTGTTCATTAACACAAGTTAATAACTAACTCTCTGCAAATTTGCTTTCTTGCTGAGAGTTGGGTGGGAAGTTCATGTCTCTATTGTAATCATAAGGGTACAGCCAGCAGTCAGCTATCCTACCCTATCCTATCCTAGCATTGAGATCCACAAATGTTATTTTTACACTTAAATATGTAACTTCAGAGTTGGTGGTAGGTGGATTTTGATACCACATGACAGGTTAACGGTTTCCCCTTTTACAGTGTTTGCACTGAGCTTTTACCATACAAACTTTAGAATGGTGTCCATCTTCTTATGTAACTCTTATGCAAAATGTTGAACTATTCCTTTGAATGGCATCAATATGATGTCTGTGCCGTAGTGAGTGGGGGTGAAGATGTGGTACCAAGGTCCTGCCCGTCTCCAGCCCCTCCATGCACACTTCAAATTCACACTGCTCACCTGCTGCAATACCAATTGTCTTGGATACAACTGGTAAAGTATTTTACTGTAAAGGTCAGACAACCTAAGCCTCCTTATTAACAAGGACTATCTGTAGAGGACATCTGTGCTCAGGTACCTGTTCAGCTTGTCGTCCAGATGAACTTCTAGGTATTTGTAGGTCAGCACCACCTCAATGTCCTCCCCTGAATGTTGACTGGCTGAAGAGGTGGTTTAGACCTTCCAAGTATTTTTTTTGAGGTCATCAGTAAGAGGCTCCAATCGCTTAAGGTCTTTGTCAGGCGTTTGCACGCCACTTCCTACTGGTTTCTGATACATGTTTCAATAACATCATTAGAGCATTTCAGGATGTGGCAGGATAAGAGTTGAAAAATGGCATATTTTAGATGGACAGTGAAAAGAGGTGCTGCAGAAATGTAGAGTATGAGGAAAAACAATGTTTTTTGAACATTAAAGCATGAAGCATATTCTAGTAGACCCCAAAAATAAAATGATAAAAATGTAAATATGCATTACATATGATCTTTAAAATCTGCACGTGGAAACAGAAGGGAGCCAAAAAGTTTCACATTGAATCTGAATATCTTTAAAGTTGGGAGGAGATGAAATCAACCAATAATTAAGGAGAACGAAGTTTGGAAAAATGTAAGTACAAAAACATCATTCTGAGTAGCTGAATTAGCTTTTTCTGCTTTAGGTTGATATGGCTTATGGGATATTAGGCAGCTACTAATATGAATGTTTTAATATACAAGGTCTACTGACTAACATTTCCCAGAGCTTTCAACAAAATCTCATAGTCCTTACGAAATGACATTATGAAACCTGTTGTAACCTCTATGTTCAAATGTGGACAATGAAAGTTTTTCAACCAAATAAGTTCTGGGTGAAATAAATTTTGATGCTCCATTTTAAGTTCCACTGTTAAAAAAGCAGATGAACAGTTCTCAAAGTGTACAACAGTTTTATTGATCAATGATCAACTCAGGCTTACATGATTACAAGTATACAATAAATCACTGAAACTGTGACCAGTGAAGACACTTCCTCCTCTCTTCCCTCCCTCTTCCTTTCTTACCGAGGCGACTCAGGAAGTAAAGGTGAAACCAGTGCTGAAATCAAAACACCTGTAAAAATCTGATTGAGCCCAAGTGTTAAATTTAAAGTACACAATCTCATCAACTACTCTCCCAGGTATATTTAGTCATTTTTTCCAACCCAATATGGGTCCTCAAACATAATTTAGGAATGCAGGACTTCAGCTCAGTGGCTCTTTGTCTGCGTTGCCTCCGAGAGTGTTAAAGTTAATTACACACAGTCGGCTGCGTGCTTTGTGTTAATCTGTGGTTATATTCATTATGGCCAGAGAGGAAGAAGGAGGGAGATAGAGGGAAAAAGACACATCATTACGGCCGTTCTTTACTTTCCATCCACACATATGGCACTCATTTTAACACACTCACATATACACAATAACAGGCACGTGCATGCACGCAGACCGTCGTCCTCTCTCCTGGCCGCTGTGAGTCATGTTGTGGGCACATGTCCAGGCTCGGCACTATCTGTTATGTTACACAACTGTACAACCGTTGAGTGGCTCTGAAAACAGCTCCAACATGGCACTAATATAAAACTCTAAATCTATAGATCTGTCATTCTCTTTAAAGTCTTCACTTATTAAAAGGTGTTTAATAAAGGCTGGTTTCACAAAGATGAACTGGGTGAGAACCACAATGAGTCAAAGTAAAACCTAGGCATGATCTGATTAGAACTGGAGACGTCTTTAGTTGATCTTTAAATGCTACTTAGCATGTGTTATCAACACTCCATTCATCTGTCCGTCCATTTTGTTCCACCTATCCAGAGTCATGGTGACCTGTTGTCACTTCAAGTCTATGTCGCTCTCCCCAGCAACATTTTCCAGTTCCTTCTGAGGGATCCAGAGCCGTTCCCAGGCCACATGAGATATGTGATCCCTCCGGCAGGTTCTAGGTCTCCTCTGAGCTGGACTTGCCCAGAAAATCTCCAAAGTAAAGCGCTTAGGAACCAGCAGTCTGAAACATCTCATAACTCAACTCCAAGCTCCCTCCAGATCTCCGAGCTCCTCACCCCATCTCCAAGGCTGAGCCCATATAGAGGGAACACATTTCAGTCTGGGTTAAAAGTTGGTAAATTGAGAGTTTAGCCTTTTGGCTCAGCTCCCTCTTCACCACAAAAGTCTGGTACAATGGCCACATTACTGTAGGCACTGCACCAATCCATCGGTCCTGTCTTTGAAATGTTATTCCAGGGTGCTATAAAGGAGTGTCCAACTGATTGTCAAACCAGACTCATTAGAGGCAGATTCCATCCTGGAAGTGGATCAGCTCTTTACTGAGGGGGTCATGGGAGCTCGACCATCCAATCCACATTTCTTTCTGGACTAGGAGAAAGCCTACAAGTACAGGGTATCGGGTTGGTTGTTATGAGCAATTCAGTCCTTGTATAACCAAAGTAGGAGCCGTGTTCGTCATCTTGGCACAAAGTCAAACACGTTTCCACTTGGTGTTGCAAAAGTAGCCCCTTGATGTAGTCTGAGGCCTGGTTCTCTGCCAGGTTGGGGGCAAGTTGTTGAACCAATGGAAGGAGTTTGAGTATCATGGGATCTTCTTCAGGAGTGACGGTAAATTGGAGCGTGAGATAAACCAGGTCTGGTAAAAGTGCGGCTAATACTTTTCTCTGAGCTTTTATGTAAAATCCCAGGCACAAACTTAAGCAGGAGTGCTTTCACATCTATAACTCAAAGACAAAACCTTTTTGTTCGAAATGAACCAGGAGCTCATAAACAAGGAGTTAAACAGGAAGACGGTTTCCTCATCTACTGACCAGTTGAGGTTATATCACAAAGAAATTTCACTGAAGGCAAATGATGCAGCACAAAGAGCTCACAAAGAAAAAACATTATCAGCGTTATTAGTTGCAGCTGTAACTGGAACAATATAAAGGAGTATGTGGAAGCAGACTTACTGGGAAGTCTTCATTTCAGTTTTAGCGTTAAACTGTGCGTACTTCATTTGTATAAAACAGTCCTCTAATGATTTGAATTTCTCGTCTGTTATTGTGCGATTTCTGTGATTTCTATCCGGAGTGAATGGCTTTTGAAAAGTCGAGTGAACATAGTGTAACTGTATGTTTGTGAAACCAGCCTTTAGACTTACTTAAACAGTATGCGTTAGGCATCATCAGTACGGTTCTTAAATGGCAGGTGTGTCCGTAGGAAGCAGGCAGGACCTTCTACTGTCTGAAAAACTAACAACCGCAACCCTCCCTGCTTCCTGCTCTGATTACAGGGGAGCAGCGTTCAGTCGGTCCAGTGTGGCGCAAGCGTAAGGCAGCTTGTCCTGTTGTGCTGTAATGCACCGGTGATGAGGCCACTAAAGAGTGTGTAAATCACAATCAAAGAAACGGGTGCGGAGGAGGAAATCATGTGGAAAGGTTAATGAGATGTGAAGTCATCTGGAGTGCTGCAGAGCGAACTGTTGGTTTAGCATGTCCACACCTGAGAGACAGAGAAGCATTTCATTAGACGATTCAACACAGGTACAACACAAACTAAGTAAAGAGCTTCTAAAAACTAACTTTTTGTGGTATAAACTTATTTCAACGTGCTTCAATTCTTAAAAAGATGGATGGACGTTTGACATAGAAAAAAATTTACTGAATATGTGGATCAGATTAATGATCGATGCTGGAGCCACAGCAGGACGGTGAACCTGCAGCATGAACTGGCAGCAGCCTCAACAAACAACAGAACATAAGAACAGACAGATACAGATGGACACCAGAGGCAGAGATGATCTGTCGTACCTTGACAGTGCTGTCCACAGCTCCAGAGAAGAGACGCCCTCTGGAGACGGCTAACGCAGTGACACTGCCCTGATGTCTCAGCAGAGTCTGTGTACAGATCATGTTGTCCATGCTCCACACCTACAAAACACATACACAACACTGTAACTATGCTTTGTTAAAAGCAGTAAATGTCACAACATCTTAAACGCACACATTTAAACTCTCCCCTCAGCCAAACTGAAATAATAACAGCAGGCACCGCTCTCTAAATCTATGGTCAGTCATTTTACAACAATTTGAATATTTATTGTAATAATTTTGTTGATCAAGTCTGGGTTCTGTAAAGCACTTATATTTATTACCTTGAAGTTAAAGGAGTTTAAAAAATACTTAAGGATGTGGATAGGGACAAAACAAACACAGACACACACAGACTCTGATCTTAGTGACAATGGCAGAGAAAATGAAACATCCAAAAGTGTGGTTACATGTCAGGGTTGGTGTTGAAAGTGTTGGTGATTTGGAGGCTGCAGGCAAACTCCTGTCTTGCTTTATTTTCACCCTTTCTCTAACTGAATGTTACACTACAGACACCCAAAGCTGTTTTCTTAAGTACAGCTAATAATATCGCACAGTAAAAACACTTTCAAATAAAACATCTTTCAATTCAATTTTCAACTTAAAGTGATGAGTGCAGATTCGGTATGAGAGCAGTTTCGGTAAGAGTAGAAGTACCAGTAAAATCTTAATGCTGCTCATCCTTACACACAAGACACACAATAATGGACACACTGTCCGTCCTCACCCTGAGGGAGCGGTCGTAGGAGGCGCTGAACACTTTGGTCTGGTCGGGGGTGGAGATGACAGCCAGAGCATAAACTGTTCCCACATGACCTGTCAGGGTCCGCACCTGCTCTTTAGACTCAATATCCCACACCTACAGAGGACACAAAACACATTACTCATATCCAAACCAAAAAAGACTGTGACCTTTAGATTTGTGTGTCTACTCTTAATCGTTATACGGATATATTGTGGATGCACATAAAAAAGACTGACTCAAGTATAATTGGGATCAAAAACAACCTTGAGCTTGTGAAAAAGGGAAGATGTGGTTGAGTTTTACTTATGAGGCAGGAACGAAGAAAAGTGCAATGAAAGCAAAAAACAAAAAAGGTGTATCCAATGGTAAGTGTGTGTGCAGGATGTGTGTGTGTGTCTCCCTTACATGGATGAGGTTTTCATAGGTGCCACAGACGATGTGGTGGTTGGTGACGGCGATGGAGTAGACGCTGCCGCCGCTGGTCTGCAGGACGTGAACACACTCCAGAGAGCGGATATCCCAAATCTGACAGAACAAGGAGAGAGGCAGAGGGAGTGAGAGGGAGGTGGCTGGGTGAGACAGGACAGAGAGGAGCACGGTGAAGAGAGAGTTAGTGTCCTCGACACCCTGGGAAAAATACACAACACTGCTACACACTCGCTCAGCTAACAGCAGTGAAGAAAGTGAACTATTCAGTAGCTGGAAGCTGTCAGAGCAGGACTTTAACCAACTAGTCCAGCAGCCAATCAGAGCACAGCACTGAAAACGGGCCATGACATGAAACTCCTTCACATTTGATCTGTCTTCTTCTCACAAACACACAACAAACCAAGCTTTGTATTTACCAATACACACACCACGTAGTGACAAGCTGAGCATCAGTGTGAAGTGCTACAGCCATGTTTTGATTATTAAGTCTAGAAAATATAAGAACCAGAGACATGTCTGTGAAGGTTCTCAGTCATCCAGGTCATGGTTATCCTCGTAGTTTCAATCGTAGCATCTGGACTTGCTTGAGTTTGTCGAAGACGTTTCACCTCTCACCCAGGAGGCTTCATCAGTTCTAAACTAACTGTTTGGGAGTTCCAGATTTTATACTCTTCAAGAGCCATTAACACTATTGAAGCTTTTGTCTGCTGGGTGAGTAGTTAGTAGCAGTAGTAGTTACTCACCCAGCAGACAAAAGCTTTAATAGTATAAATGGCTCTTGAAGAGTATAAAATCTGGAACTCCCAACCAGTCAGTTTAGAACTGATGAAGCCTCTTGGGTGAGAGTTGAAACGTCTTCGAGCTAACTCAAGCAAGTCCAGATGCTACGATTGAAACTACGAGAAGAACCAGAGACCAAATTGGTGTCTTTAAACTACTTATTCCATCAGCCCAACAGCCAGAAAAATAAAAAAGAGAAAAGCAAGCAAACTCTCACATTTAAGAAGCTAGAACCAGAGAGCACATTCTTACTTCTTAACTGGCTTCAGTAATTTATCAGTTATTTAAAGTGCAACATTTCTGTAACTTGCCTAATCCAGTGGTTTCCAAAGTAGGGGTCACAAGATGATTTTCATTAATCAAATAAAATTTTAAAAAATGATAAAGAGCATATTTTAGCCACAATGATGGTAAAAACTGCTGCTACTGTAAATGATGCAAGACAGAAATGCTGGTTGAAAACTATTAATTGTGTTAATATATTTATTTTACTGATCAATCCAGCTGCGTATTTTTAACAACCAATTAAATAATCTGTGTTCTATTAGCAGTGTAAACAGATTTGGCAGCATATCAGGACCCAACATAAATACCTAAGATTAAAGCAATGCTAAATTCAACACTGTGAGCATAATAACAAAGAGGTGAGCCAGAATAAAGTTTTCACTTTGACAACTCTGCATTTTTCTTAGCACACTGTGCACAGGACCCTACTGGTCTCATTAAAATCATTGAGGATACTTGCAGTGCTATTGTTGGTCTGAACTTGCTGCATCATCTTGGTTTCAGATCTGTGTCATGAGATTTGTCACTCTGCGTCTTCCTTTGTCTCTGCCTCATCTTTACTGTCACTATTTTGATGCTATCCCATACTGGGCCTAGTATTAAACAGCAGTAATTACATATTATGCAACACAGACGACTAATATTCAAACACTGGTCCAATTTGTCAACCATAAATATCTAAAAAAGCTCATTTCTTGTCTGGATAAACTATATTCAGAGCTCAGTCTTCTAAGAATTTTGTGGTTTTTAGTGTCACAGTTTTGTAATTGGCAAAATATTCAAAAGAATCATTTTCAGTGAATATTTGCAGCATTTGTCCCAGACATTTCTGTGGCGAACATTTTCTAAACGACTCCTCCAGTTAAATATTGGCTGGAGACTAACTGCTCCGCTTACAAGCGTCACAAAAAGAAGCGTTATCGGTGCTTTCATCTGCCTTTCCTCATTCTTCATTCTTCCACAGACGTCCCCCGTTCCCAAATCCAGTCCCCCCCCCTCTCTTTGCTGTCCCTCCATTTATCTCTCTTCAGCGTCCCTGAGGTAGTCATTAGTGACCAACTGCAGCAAGACACTGGGACAGACACGCACATACAGAGTACTTTCATCAGCGAGTGAATGAAGCTGACAGAGAGAGATACAAAGTCCTATTTATATAGAGGACAGAACCCAATTACTGGTCACAATATATCCCAACAGCTTTAACTGCACACACATACACGGTTCCACAGTCACTGCGGCAAGGTTTCAGTCCAACCAGGGTGTCCTAAAGAGTGACAATGAAAGGAGACTGCTGTTGCACATCTGAAAACAGAGCTGAACACCTTGACCTTGGTCCACATTCCAACAACATGTATTTCAACTTATTTTTCCAAGAGAACAAGTGTTCTACCTGTGCTGACAATGCCTCTTTTATACCTTTGTCCAGCTTTTTTTTTTTTATATGCTGACCAAGTATATCAAATTGGATTTCAAACTTGTGAAAAAGTAAGTAGTTTTCTCTTCTATTAAACTTTAGATGAGTGTCTGCTGAAGGCACTGATTTGACAGCAGCTCAAATAAACTGTACTAACCGTGCAGAGTAGAGTTCATTTTAACCGAACCAAACAGACAAGAGTGTGAAATCACAAACGTGCACTGAAGATACACAATATTCTCGCCACTTTGCAGCTGTGGACCAAGTTATTTAGTACAGTTCACTAAGCACACAAGACAAATTACTCTCATTGGTGGGAAGATAAAGGCTGGAAAGGAAGAGTCCGGCCCCTTTCACCAGGAGCAGATTATCTGTAAATCCCCGTTGTCCCTGTTAAAAGTTTGTAAACTACCTGAAGTAAAACGGTCAGTGTAGAGGCTGGTATGGATGGTGATTCTCAGCTCTCTATCAATGTGGCTCTTCACTTAATCAGCCCACCATTTCTTCATCTCATCATTCTTCGAAAATTTTAATAACAAGATTGAGCTGTTCTGAGAGATGCATTTGCTGGATGGAGGCAGAGCTAGCTAGCAAACAACAGGCTGCAGGAGCTGTAGTAACTCGCTATCAAACGCTCTAGTATTTGTTTAGTCATGTAAAGTATGACTCTGGACTGGTGCATCGTTGAGTCATGTTTTCTGTCCCATCCAATTAATACTGGGGCAGTGGTGGCCTAGTGGTTTGTGAAGCAAACTTGTAACCGGTGGGTCGTTGGTTCGAGCCCCCGGACTGGCAAGAGGTTGAGGTGGGAAAGTGAGAGCGACCACTTGTCCCAGTCACCACCACTGTGGGCCCTTGAGCAAGGCCCTTAAACCCTGACTGCTCCCCGGGCGCTGCACCGCGGCAGCCCACTGCTCCTAGCATGTATAGTCAAGGTTAACTTTGAATAGGATGGGTCAAATGCAGAGAAGGAATTTCTCCAAGGGGATCAATAAAGGTTAGATTATTATTATTAATATGGTTGTATGCCTCCATTAACCAGTCAAGTTGCAGTT
>OMNN01096196.1:0-13020 GCA_900302755.1 Chromis chromis
TTCTACTTTTGCATATTTCTCACACTTAAAGGTTCCAGATCACCAAACTAATGTTTATATTTATTGAATATTATACAGAGATAACCCACAAAACACAACATGTCGTTGTCCTGTAGAAGGAATGCTGGGCCTCATTCTGGGAACTTTTCTGCATTGCTGTGTCACAGTGCATCTAGTCAAACAAAGGCCACCAGAAACATCATGGCACATACAGCTAAAGGTCAAGGACCACCTTAAAATATGACAATAATTGAAGCTGTGACTTTATTTTCAGGTTCTCGATGCAGGGGAGATCCATGCCTATGATGAGCCTTACACCCTGCTGCAGGATACAGATGGGATCCTTTATAAAATGGTTGAGCAGACGGGCAAACAGGAAGCTGCAGCTCTGAGAACAGCAGCTAGTCAAGTAAGTTTCACCCTTAAAAATACATAAAGACACATTGAAAAGTCAAAAGCTTTTCTCATTATCTTGGGTGAAACTAAACGTACAAATTTTGCCTTTTCAGGTTTACTCTAGCCGAAGCCGTCCTAACATGCCAAATGGACATACAGAAACAGCAGACGGTAGCTTGGTTATCTTTGAGACAGCTCTATAAGCTGAGGAAGTCACACCACTATGCCAGAAGGCTCAGGAAGTGCCTGGGCTTGTACACTGGCCCTCGGTGAAAGCACCCACCCACTGCAGCTGGTGAGGAGACTGGAACACAGGACGTGCAGGGAGGCTGCAGCCTTGAAAGTCTGAGCCAAACGTGCATTTAATGCTGTTTGTTAAAGCTCACAGACCTGGGCAATCAGTGCTGTAAAAACTGTTGATGCAGAGCAATATTTATTTTCTATTGCTTCATATTTATCATATTCAGTTGCTGCTCAGTACACTGAGAAATTTGTTTCAAATGGCCGCAAAATCCTTAAAAACCGAAGTGCCTTATTTCAAGTTTACAGCTCTTTGTACGTCTAAATTTAAGCATTCAAAGTATACCTGATTAACGTGCATGCCTGAAGGGGGCTGCAGAAGCAGTGTCTGAGATTTCAGCAAAAATCTGTTCTCAACTTTGATGTCTTTACCTCGACTAATCTATAGACACATTCTCCAGACTTTAGGAACAGTCTGAAAAGGAGATTTGACTACAAATACTTTGGTCCTTGTAAATCCACTCCACTGATTTTAGAGTTTACAAGGAGGAAGAAATCTGAACACAGCTGCTACAGATGATGTGGAGTTTGTTGAATGACTTTGATCTGTTAAGACTTGTTATATTAACTGCCAATTTGTACATCTGTTTTGTCAAATTATAAAAGATGCATTAAACACTTTATAAACATACAAAGACGTAAAAAAAACAAAACAAGTAACCTTCTGAAGAACCTTTGAAGACAACAAAAGGCCCAGTTTTCTATTATTAACAAGTTCACTTTGTCACTGGAGCAGGGTTGTGTAGCCTTTAAGATCAGTGACTGATCAATAAATGCTGGCAGCAGTGCCATCATCTTGTTTCTGAATGTGACTGAAGGCCTCAGGTTTCTCAGTCACTACTTACATCTGGACTCCAGTGGAGCCTCCTGTCCCACTGGCCTCAAGTTGTCAGGACTACGGTTTCCTCTGTTGCCTGTGGAAATATTTGTAATTCCAAATAAGTACAAACCATCTAACCAGATGCACATTTTGATAAACAGGCACCATTCTGACAAATGATTAACAGGGCCTTCTTCACCTCACCTGTCTGGCTGCCTCCAGCAGGGCTGCTGCCTCCACCTGACCCATCTGTTGCACCATCTTGTAGAGAGCACCCTCTTTGTTCTGCAGCAGGGTGAAGGGTCGGTCTAACTCCTGGATGGTGCCACTGTCCAGCACCTGAAAGCAGGAAAAAGGCCAACAGCAACCGTGATTTAACAGCTATAAACAATCTATACAGACAGGTGACCCTAAAAAGAACACATTAGAAAACTAAAAAAAGCTTATGGCAGTAAAATAATAAAGGTGAATGCAGCACAAAGCACAAGAAGAACGCTCAGAGTCAGTGAGTCAGGGTTATTAAGAAAATAAATAAAAAATCCATTTTCAGTTCTCCCACGCTCTGCTCTTCGATTTACATGTTCAGAAAGTCATTAAAGTTCTGTTTTACGATAGCAGGATAAGCTAAATGGCTTTAATTCATTGTATTTTGTTGACACACAGAGCTAAGCTGGAACAAAACAGTTGATCTTCACTAAATTCATCCGGCTGCGCTGACACCAGAGGACCAGAACTCACCAGAATGCGGTCGCTGTCTATGATGGTGTTGAGGCGGTGAGCGATGGTGAGCACAGTACATTCTCTGAACTTGTCCCGTATGGCTTTCTGGATCAGCTCATCTGTCCTGCAGCAAAACCAATTCAAAACCAAAACACCCGACAGCATCATATCAGAGACGTGTGTTCAACTACTCGACACCTGAACTGAGCTCTGTGCCTTGTGTAGTAGCGCTTTTATCTCTGCAGTACCTGGGGTCCACGTTGGCCGTGGCCTCGTCGATGATGAGGATGCGGTTCTTCCTCAGGATGGCTCTGGCCAAACACACCAGCTGCCTCTGGCCCACGCTGAAGTTGGAGCCCGACTCAGCCAGAACCGTCTCCAACTTACCAGGCAGCTCCTCCACCACAGACTTCAGCTGCACCTGCGGGGAAAACAAAGTTCAGGGAGAACCTGCAGAGTCTGTGTGCAACAATGGGAACCAGTAACTAAACTGTTGGGTGTGTTGATTGGATACTGGCCTCTTCCAAAGCTTTCCACAGGTCCTCATCAGTGTGCTGGTTGAAAGGGTCCAGGTTTTTCCTCACAGTGTCAGTAAACAGCACTGGGTCCTGGGGAACAGCGGGAGGAGACGTCAGACAGAAACATGGTTGACTTGGCTTCAGAACATCCACCAGCTGGACTTCATTTAACTTATAAAGATGGACAAATTCAGTTTTTTCTTCAACATTCATATAGAAGGTGAAAATATAAAATAATAATGCATTTTAACAGTCTTTCACCACTGCTCATCAGAAAATAAAGATTGCATGACATGTGCCCACATGATACACACTTCTGCTAAAGTGCACAGTTGATGGTAACATGCATAAACAGCAGTGCAAAGGCAAGGGAAAAAGGAAATGAAGCAGTAAAGATTGTGCAGGATTTAAAATCCCACCTTTATTCACAACAATATTGGAAATGTGATTTTGGCAATAACCCCCTTGTGTTGTCTTGTGTTGATCCTGGTTTTAAAGAATTAAACGCGTGCAATGTAGATGGTAAATGATCATTTTGAGGGGCACTATGAAATCATTTAGCCAACTTCAGAAAATGTATGGGCTATATAGGGGAAACTGTTTCAGATTGTTACAAGTTCAAAGTTTTTTAAATTCTGTACCCCAATAAAATAAAAATCACAGACCAGAGCAGACTAAGTCATTTATTCCCCAAGTCTGTCTGTTGAAGAGGAAAAACACTGCTAAACTTACCATAAACTGTTCTCTGTAATTAATCAGTATTGGTATCCATATTCTTAGCAGAGGTTAACATAGGACCTTAAACTTAGGACAACAGTTTTGCTTAATAGTCAAACAATATGTTGCAATGACACGTCACAAAATCCAGTTTCAGCTTATTTGTGCATCTCTAGTGAGACAGACTACCTGAGGAATGATGGATATCTTCTGGCGCAGGTCATGGAGGCCGATCTCAGAGGTCACAACACCATCGATGCAGATCTTTCCCTGAGGTTCTGACAGGCGGAACAGAGCCGAGACCAGGGAGCTTTTCCCAGCACCTGTTCTGCCCACAATACCAACCTGACACACCGGAGAGAAAGAAAGTCAGTGACTGATCACCATCCATCAAGTGTTCAAACAGCAGACTGTATCTGTCTGTAAACAGAGATGTGTCACCTTCTCATTGGGTTGAAAGGTGGCGCTGATGTCTTTCAGGATGATGGGGCCGTCGGTGCTGTATGAGAAGCTGACCTGGTCAAAAGTCACCAGACCTTTGCTTGGCCAGTCAGGGGCAGGACGCCTCTGGGTTTCCCAGGGTGCTTCACTTTTTAGCTCCGTGTACTCCACCACCCTCTCCACAGAAGTCATCTGAGAAGACAAAAGGTTCTTTTCAATTCTGGTTTTTGTGCCCTACTTTTACATTTACTCATTAGAAGTACAGTCAGTTGTTTTTAATATAGCCCAATAACCCTAACCCAATATCGCAAATCAGAAAACTGCCTTTCAGGGGGCCCCGATAGCCTAACGGTTAGGTCGCGTGACCCAAGTGCCAAGGCGTAGCGGCTGTCCCGGGTTCGATTCCGACCTCGGGCGTTTACCGCATGTCCTTCCCCACTCTCTCCTGTTTCCGACTCTATCCACTGTCCTATCCAATAAAGGCATAAAAGGCCAAAAATAGGGCCGCCGTATAGCTCGCAGACCCTTCTCCTCTATACCCCCTTTCACCCTGTCTCTCTCTATCATTAAAAATGGGAAAAACTCCCCAAAAAAATATTTAAAAAGAAAAAGGCCAAAAATAAATCTTAAAAAAACTGCCTTTCAGGACTTTATATTCTGCACACTACACAAACCCCTTGTCCTGGAAGCAGAAGCTGTTGCTTCCAAA
The DNA here is from genome assembly GCA_900302755.1 of Chromis chromis. Lineage (NCBI taxonomy): Eukaryota > Metazoa > Chordata > Actinopteri > Pomacentridae > Chromis > Chromis chromis. The sequence goes on from OMNN01096196.1 coordinate 4,622, forward strand.
GCAACATACCAATGAGGAGCAATCTAGAGCCCAACCAATTTGTTGTTGTTCCTTTCCCTCGATTCTGGTCTATTACAGAGAGATCAGTATCAGCTTATATTCTGTCTAATATGAGTGCTTATATTAAAAGAACATACTGGAGAAAAAGAGGCTTGGGGTAGAGGTTTAAAATTGTGTCATGACATCGTTTGTCCAGCAGAGTGCAATCTGACTCTTGATTGCAATACTATAAAAAGCACATGCAGACAATTAAGTAAGTATCACAGCTGAGTAGACAGTGGTGCAGAGCCAAGCAGTGGAATATAGGTCTCGGCCCCAAAAATAATCCAGTATGGGTCAGGCTCTCGTACAATCCAGACTTCAGTAGATCAATGAAAAGAAGAAAAAGTGTCTCAACCTTTAGTTCCACATTCCTCCTGACTCAAGTGCCACAAAACTTGCAAAGATGTTAAGTAAAATATGTAAAATGCCGATCAAATACATCTATCCATTCATCCTCTGCCAGCACTAATTTAATTATAGAGATCAATATCTAGCCAACAACACAACTGAAGATCTGAGTATTCTCTCTGCAGAACAAATCTGTTTAGACGTTATTGAGTTAAGTCTCCTGTACAAAGTGAACCTGATCACCAATAAGCATGTCACAAGATCATGGGGGGAAAAAAGAAACTAAAATATCATACCATGTTCTCCACCTCAGCACTTTGTCTGACTGTCCACTGGAAGTTTCCCACCAGTGTCACAGCATAGGTCAGCACCAGGCCCACCTCTGCAGCCTCCAGCCCTGATAAACAAAACACCAAATCAAAGCAATAAGGCTGCACAACTGATGCAAATACTCTTCAACTGTAGCACACGTCAGTCAGACCCCACCAGTTTCTACGTTTTCGCTGTCTGACAGATGAACATAAACATTTTTCTGTGACTGAGGGAAAATAGTTCCTCACCATCTCTGAGCAAAATACAGCCGAACGATGTGAGAGTGACAAATATGGAGCAAATGCTATCAACGCGAAGTGCAAACCAGCGTGACGTCATCAGGAACAAAAACCACGCCTCTGAAACAAAAGGAAAGAAGACAACATGTTATTACAGAAACACTGCATTCACTGGCAGATAAACCTTTAAACACTACAACATCCCAGTTCTACCAGTTCTAATTTATATATCGCAAATTCAAAAAGTGTCATCTCACAGCACTTAACATAGTAACTAAAATCAGCTCGTAAAGTCTAAATGTTAACCATGAAAAAGCAACAGAAACATAAAACCTGAGTGCAGGTCCTGATGGGCATCAAAGGTTTTCTTTAACCTCTCCTCAGCCCTGAAAGCTCGAATCGTCCACAGACCCTGAAGAGATGAGGACAGGTGGGAGAAGACTGGACTCCGAGCTGCAGGAAATGAAGCCAAAGTCATTCGATGTACAGCTGAAAGGATTTTTTTCACGCACATAAAACATTTGACGCAATCCATTTACATACTTGTTGACTCCAGACGTTTGATATCACGTGATGTGCTGAGGTAGAAGCGCCTCAAGTACAGAAAGATTAGAAGCAGGACAACAACAGGGATGAGGACAAGAGGGATGACTGCGGCTGCCACGGCAACCACGCCAGCATTCTGGAGAATCAACTAAAAAGACATCACAAAGAGAGGAAGACTGAGAATTGAAGCCATATTTAGGCAGAGGTAGCATGTGCAGTAGTCAAACCAATTCCTCACTTGATAGAAGTCCACAAATGTGATGGGCAGCATGGAGTCCATTTGGCTGATGTCTTTGGAGAACCTGTTGAGAATTCTTCCTACAAAATGGGAAACAGTCACTTTTTTACCAGCAGGTTAGAGTTTAAACTACTAAACTAACTAAACTCACATTTTAAAAATCTCCTGCACTACTTGAACGTGAGACCTACAGCATACTCACCTACAGGGTTGACGTCAAAGAAGCGAACTGGTGTGCGGAGGACAGCGCTGAACATGCTGTTGTGTAGAATCTGACCTGATCTTACGAGCCGATTAAATATTGTCAAACACCTGACATAACCGAAGACCACGGCAGCTGCTGTCAAACCTGGAAGTACAAAGAGCAGAAAGATTAGTGGAGCAAGTTCTTGAATCTGTTGTTTTACAGCAGCAAATTATTTAAGGTTAGTTATTTTTTGATGATAGACAGACAGACAGACAGCTAGATAGACAGCTAATCAGACAGCTAGACAGACAGACAGCTAATCAGACAGCTAGACAGACAGACAGCTAGACAGACAGCTAGACAGACTGTCTGTCTAGCTGTCTGTCTAGCTTTCAGTCTAGACAGACAGCTAGACTGAAAGCTAGACAGACATCCAGACAGACGGACAGTGAGACAGACAGCTAGATAGACAGCTAGACTGACAGACAGATAGACAGACAGCGAGACAGACAGACAGCTAGACAGACAGCTAGAATGACAGACAGATAGACAGACAGATAGACAGACAGATAGACAGACAGATAGACAGACAGACAGACAGCTAGACTGACAGACAGATAGACTGACAGCTAGACAGACAGACAGCTAGACAGACAGACAGCTAGACAGACAGCTAGACTGACAGACAGATAGACAGACAGCTAGACAGACAGCTAGACAGACAGACAGTGAGACAGACAGCTAGACAGACAGCTAGACAGACAGCTAGACTGACAGCTAGACAGACAGACAGACAACCAGACAGACAGCTAGACAGACAGCTCGACAGACAGCTAGACAGACAGCTAGACAGACAGACAGACAGACAGACAAACACACAGACAAACAGACAGACAACTAGACAGACAGGCGGCTTTTTTTGTATGGTTCATATTCCACAATTATTTGAATTTAATGTTTACACAGAGTTTGTTTTGCCATGTCAGTACATGCTCCTTCACATTCAACACATCTGGTTGGCATCTCATTTTGTTGACAAGGTGATGCGTGCCACCGACATCTAAAAGTGAAGGTCTCACAAGGTTTCAGCAGGAAATTCTACTGAAAATGAAGGATTTCACAGAATCCACACTGGCATGAGAACTAGAGGAATAGAACGCTTACCGGAATAAATGCTGAGATAAAATGTGAAATTCAACTCTCGATCTGAGTGGGTAACATTCATTCCATTCTTCATGCCAACAGCAGTTGCTGTGCTGTTAGAATACTCCTCTCTTGCCCTGTCAGATGACAAAACAAACAGAGTAGGCACACCGCATAACATAATTAACCACTCAATTTGAAACCAGCAAAATTTAAAATAAAAAAGCAAATAAAAGCCAGTTATTTGTTATGAACATGAATGAAGGTCTCACCAGTACACCAGCCACCAGTCCTGCAGGATATATGCAGCCTATGGGAACAAAGTTCAGTCATGGTGTAACACACAGGTCTTGTTAGGAACAGTTATCAAAAGATGTATCAACAGGGGTCAGACAACTTTGTCCCTAGTTTTAACTTGGAGCAGAATCTATAAATTAAATGGATGCAGCACTTTTGGATTTTCTTGCTTTGAAATATTTTTTACTATCTTATTTACCTGCTGTAAATTCTTCAACAACACTTCATAGCAATTAAATAAAAGTAAGAAAGTACAAAAGAAGGAAACACCATAATGCTACTAATAATGTGTTTTGTAATTCATTCTTATTGTCACTTTATTACAGGTGTAAGCTTCCCTTACCTCTGCGATGATACTGAGCAGAACTATAACCATTAAAACCAGAAGGCTACAGCTGGCAGTGAAGTACTTAAAATAAATGTGTCTGCTGACATTTCCTTCAGCTCGATTCTCTTCTGCAAAGGCCCCAACGGTTTCAACCTGCAAAACAAGTATTCAAGTTGAGGAGTTGTAGATTTGATTAAATAATGGCAACATGATGCTCTTTATAAATAACCCTACAGGAGGCTGGTCAGTGCCGTTGCTCTCTGGTGGCAGGAGGCTGCTGTGGGAATTATGTGAGCGATTCGTCCTCTGGCTGATTAAAGACAGTTGTTCTGGATTAGCTCGAGATCGGTCCAGTTCCTCATCAGTTCTCAGCAGCGATACCACTTCCAGGCCGGAACGCTGCAGCTCATTGTAGGTTCCCTGGCCCATGATATGACCCTGGAGGGACAAACAATGAAAATACATGAAATAAAGAATGCAAAAAAGGTGAGCGGACCACCTGCTCTCCTCTTTAATTGTTCCCAATGTAGCATTAAATATTAAGGAATTGTTACCGCACACATTTAGAGACAAATATAAACAACACAACACAATGTTGACTTATAATGGCCAATAAACTGCAAACTCTGAGCTACTGTGTTGGATTTTGCTGCGGGATTACTTTATGGTAAAAACAGGGAGAAGGTGTTGCTATAGAAAACTAGAATGCACTCAAGCAAGATGCAGACCCACGCCAGATGCCTTCCTAAACATGGCAGGTAGCCTTGACCTTTTGACCCAAAAATTAATGGGTGACCAGGGTAGGTCAAGATGAACATCTGTGCCGAGTTTGATTATCCTATCTGTATTTGTTCTCGAGTTATGGTGTGGACATAGCCACACACACCCACAGACAGACAGACAGACAGAAGGCAGTGACTGCCCTACCCATGGCCCGACTTCGTCGGTGTGGGTAATAATGTAAATACTTTCCAACACATTTGTCTTTGAAATGACCTTAAATACAACATCTTTGGAATTGGGATATAGTATAGGTAAAGGGCCACAAACCTCCTTAAGGACCAGAATGTGGTCGGCTGCTGTCAGATGCTGCAGCTGATGCGTGACCAGGATACGACACTTGTTCTTCAGCAGGCCACAGATACACCTGATTATAAATACAGACAGACATCATATATATCCGAAATACAAGGAGAAGCTTCTTTCACAGATCTGACACAGCAAAGTTTACCATTTCTGTGATGAATGAAACAGTACACAAGAACAATTAGTATGTATTACACACTCAGTAGAGCTAATATGTGGATAGATTTAGGACACACACTGTTCATCACTCACTGTTCAAAAAGATGTTTTCCAACTTCTGCATCCACGGCACTTAAAGGGTCATCCAGGAGGTAGATGTCAGCCTCCTGATACACAGCCCTGAAAACAACCACACATGAACTTTGACACCTGGAGATTGCACAGAAATGCCATCTAACATGTAGCTACTCGCTGCCTCATGTAGAAGTTATGGAACTTGTTCCTTCAGCATTAACATGGACACAATAGCTGTGACTGTCCTCGAACCTCGCCAGGTTGATTCGAGCTTTCTGTCCCCCGCTGAGTGTGGCTCCTCTGTCCCCGATCAGTGTCAGATCTCCATCTGGGAGCAGCTCCAGGTCCTGCACTCAAAAACAGCAATGGCTCAAGGTAAATACAACACACCTGATAGCCGGAATTGGGACAATACTTCAACCATTTAATAAGTTTTTCCCTAACTGCCTTGGCTGTGGAAAAATGTCAAAAATTTAAAATAACAAGTCCCCAACCCACAATAGTACAAAACAGGCTTCACTGTTGTCAACCTAATATGATAGGTATGTTGCAAAATGGTGTCCCATTCCTGTGTACATCCATTCCAGTTTTTGCAGGCTTGTAGTCTTATCGGGCGACGTCAGTTAAGTCAGAGGATTGAGTGGTATGGCGGAAATTTTGTCATCTCCCCAAGTCTGCAAGAGTTCACATGAACCCCTTTGCACATATCCTGGTGCAGCCCAAAATCTGTATCCATGTTTACAAGGGGAATAGTGCACATGCACTGCAGTCATGTGCATGCAACGAATAAGTAAACATGACCTACTGCACATGCACGAGACAGAGTCTTTCAAGCAGACTACAAAAATTGAGTATATTAACAAGAATTACCCATCCATTGGTGTCCACACCAGAATATAATTAAGGCTGTAGGGGGAGTTTGGGATTGGGCCAAACAGATTAACAGCTAGTTGACTATGAGGAGTGAATCTGACAAGTGTTTTGGATTAAAACTCACACACTCCACCTTTAAGGCATAAGCTCACATGCAATCAGACAAGCAACCAAAAAATGTGCTCTGTGAGCTCATTGTGTCAGAAACTAAACACACACTTTTTAGAGACCAGAAGTCAACAACAATTCCCCCCAAAAAGAACAAACACAATCAGTGATAACAGTCACTGGTGCAGAGCAGCTGAGTAGCTCCCATCTGGCCACCTGTCCTCCATCACAGGACGTGGTTTGCAGCAGTGTCGTATCTCACCCTCTTCAGAGCGCAGGCTCTGAGGACTCTGTCGTACTTCTTGAGGTTCAGTTCTCTCCCAAACAGGATGTTGCTGCGGATGGTTCCAGGGAACACCCAGGGCTGCTGGGATGCGTAGTTCAGCTGACCTTCAACCTTCAGTGTCCCAGTGTCATGAGGCAGCTCTCCCAGGATGGCACTCAGCAGGGATGACTGGTGACAATATCGTTATGGACATGTGAGCTGAATATGAAGTGACAGAGTGTAGAAACTCTTTTTCAACCTTTTTAATAGTTTACACAGATGCACTGACCTTTCCAGCCCCTACTGGCCCAATTACAGCCAGAAGTTGGTGTGACTTTGCTGTGACAGAGACATTCTGCAGAGATGGTGCATCCAAAGTCTGACAGAAAAAGAGAGCTGACGCTATAAAACTTTTCAGAACAGATGCTACATTAGATAGATAAGAAACACAATTACACTCATTGTCCACTGTGAAATATAATTTTAACATGAGAATATTCACCTTATCCCAGTAGCAGGTCAAATTCTCAATCACAATAGAGTTTTCAATCTTTTCCCCCAGAGGCAGCTCAGAGTTTTCTCTCTTCACTTCTTCCAGCAGAAGGAAATTCTGGGAAGGGGTTAATGGACACACAAGCTTTTACACTATAATCAACCAAAGGTAATACAGTGTGGGCTGCTGACTGACATTCCTCTATGCCAAAACACTGCAATCTCCCCAACATTAACTTCTGAAAAGCTTAACATATAATCGTACTTTGTGTTTTGTCCTCTCTGCAGGCTGTGGAGCTACATCTTCCTGAAATGTGGCCTCACTAACCTCCCAAGTGTGTCTTGTTTGCTTACACATTGTTTATCTGTCTTCTATCTGCTATTCTGTTCGCTTTCCTCTTTACTCTAAGAGAGAGGAGACCAGAGCAGAGCAGAGAGAGGTGCTCAGTGCATCATGCCTTTGAAAGTCTGCCAGTAGTTTAGGCCTTTAGCTGCATAACTAAGGGATGGTTCAGGATCACCTGAGCAGCTCTAACTATAAGCTTTATCAAGAAGGTTTTTAGCCTAATCTTAAAAGTAGAGAGGGCATCTGCCCTTCTGAACCAAAACCAGGAGCGTTTCCACAGCAGAGGAGCCTATTAGCTGAAGGCTTTCCTTTCTACTTTTGGAAATTCTAGTAACCACAAGTAAACCTACAAGAGCTTTGCATGTTAGGAAAAGGATTTTACACTCAATTCTGCATTTTAAAGGAGCCAATGAAGAGAAGATAAAATGGAAGAAATATGATCTCTCCTGCTGGCTCCTGTCAGAACTCTGGATACAGCATTTTCCAGAAAGTTTATTGGGACCTCCTGATAATAAGGAATTAAATAGTCCAAACTAAAAGTTACAAATGCATGGACTAGTTTTTAAGTGAACTGGTAGACAGAATATTCTTCTCCCCATGTTACTTGCAAGCTCTTCCCTTAAATAACTTTGTAGGACTTGCAGTGAAGCATTTAAGATAGATGCGACTGCTAGGAATAAAAAAATCAGACACAGGTAGAAATGTACCTGCTTCCTGTGACGTTCTGCCGTCCTAAATGGAGGATCAATACATAAAGCTTACTAGTAATTCTGGTGGTTAAAGAACTGGGCGTAGATTCCAAAGCTGTGATTCACTTAGGGAAGTGTAGAAATCTGTCTATCGAATCAATTGTGTGGTTGTGTAACGTCCATAACAAGAGAGCAGAAAATTTGGTTGCTTCAGTAATTTTGTGGAAGTAATGGAAGATATATCAGCTGGTTGAGCATCCGAGAAATTTCACAAATGCTAAATGCAACATTTCACAACAACGTATAACAGAGACCATAATTACCTTAATCCTGTGAATGCTCACAGCTGTTTCTGACACCTTCTCAATGGCCAGAGGAAAGAACAGGGTGATTGTGAGCTTAATTGTACCATAGAGAGACACGGTGACAAACACGCTTCTGGCAGTGATGGAGTTTCCCAGGAGAGCATAGATGGTAAAGGTGACAAAGACAATGATCTTGCTGCTGGCAAAGAAGGAGGCCATGTTGAGTCCTCGTAGGTAGGAGCTCTTCAGTATCTGACTGATTTCTTTCCTAGGAAAATAAGACAAAACATGTGAGCTTGGTGACATAAAGTTAAGGAACAG
>OMNN01096199.1:0-22062 GCA_900302755.1 Chromis chromis
AGCCAGGTGTCCTGTCAGACACACAAACATACACACATAGACAACTCCAAGACACAGAAGAGATTAAAACGGCAAATACTGCATGAAACTGAAACACACACAAGTGACAGTGGATGGCTTTGAGAGTCTTTGTGCGCAGATGAGGTCATCTGGCCTTTCCTGTTCCTCTGACCATCTATCTCCCCTCCCTTTCCCCACACAGACACCATAAATAACCACACACACACACACACACACACACACACACACACACACACACACTGCTCTCTGCCACTCTGCCCGTCATTCTCTGCTGTTGTCACAGTAACCATCTCACCTTCCCTTCACAGTCCCGCCCTAATGAGACCACTGGAGGACAGAGAGAGAGAGTAGCAAGGGGGTGGAAGAGAGATGCAGACACAGAGAAAAGCAGAGATATATCACAGGGAAGATAGGCAGCATGGAGGCAGAATTGCCATTGTCTTGTATCTGCTCTTTGCACACAAGAAACCCTCTCTGTCGACTGGCCAGGATCATTCCAGAAACAAAAGCCGCTGCCCCTGCCAGCAACATCTGCTGATTACACTGTCTGCTCGTGACCACACCACAAGTTTGCTGCCTGGGCATTTCCATATAAATCCAATAACATTATCGTTAATAGATAATTACCCCGCACTGCATGATTTGTGGCCGCAAACACAGATTAAAATTCAATTAAAGGTAAAAGTGTGCATGGGTGCTGCCTGTTCTGCTTTGCTGAGTGGCTCCATTTAAACCCCAATGAATCACATTCAGTGATTATAGTATATCTAATGTTCACCTGTGTAATAGGACTGAAAATGTGCAGTCACTCGACTGAAGCCATATTAAAAGATAATTGTGTTTTTATTATGATGATATTGCGTTATATGACTGTGATTACAGCCACGTGATAAACACAGTTTGATAAACAAAGATACAGCATAGACGTAAAGAGGAGAACAAGGCAGAGCAGACCGGCAGTATGATGTTAACATCTGTTCCTTTATGTACTTTTAAAGTCTCTCCGTCTGCTGCGGCACCATAAAAGCCCTAAATGAAGTGAACGAGGCCTCTGGGCTCGGCACAGATTGGCAATTATGCATCTCAACATTTCAGGAGACCTTTACTGGTTCAGACCTGAGTATTTCATCTGGGAAAACTCATCTGCCAAATGTTAATAGGCAGGCCACTTGGATCGGAATATGAGTGTGTGCAACAGGTTAAGAGGCTCTCAGTTGAAGGCATACAGTGGACCCTTCAGAGATCAAATATAAGGTGTGTAAAGATACATATAGCATGTGTTTAGTCTTGTCGAGCAGATGCATGCTCCTTAGTTGTGTGTGTATGTGTGTGTATGGGATGTTTGAAGGTTCCCTTGATGTTTTATTGGTTGTTATGGGCAATTAGTCCAGGCTCAATTAAGGTGCATTTACATGGAGCACTAACTGTTGGTGTTAGCTAGCATCTCACAGGCACAGTCATTACCAGAGTTTCTAAATCAGTGAGATGGTCTCGCATTTAACCTGAACAATGTTCCAGGGTTTCACCAGACTCTGAAGGCCCTACGCGCACACACACACACACACACACACACACTTACACTGCCTAATCAGATCTCTTCTCAGGTGCTGCTTAACCATTTAAACCCCAAACAGCTTCTGGGCCTTTTCTGCTCCTGTCACATTTTTACTCACTCTGGGTTAATTTTTCACTATAATATAAAGTTTTGCACTTCTATCGAAACAGTACAACCGTGGCTAGAAGTGGAAAGAACTAATTTTTTCTGAGTGTTATTGATAGTTGGAAAAAATGGTGACTTTACATACTATATATTTTATTGCTTAAAGCTTGCTTTTATTTGTTTCCATACTTGTCTCGTCTCTGCTTGGTGTAAACGCAGCCTGCAGTTCAGCCAGAAAGTCCTTAGATTTTTGTCATGTGACCATTGGCTGTAGCTGAGTAACTAATGATTTTACAGTTGCTCAAAGAAGCAGTTTGTTTTAAATAATACAAGTTTTTTTGAAGTTTCCCAAGCACATTGCACATCATAGATGGGTAGTTCAAGGGACATCAGAAGTCAGAAATTTCAAAATCTCTTCATTCTCCCTGTTTTTACAGTTTCTTGCTCCGATAAATGGTGTAATTTGTAAAGACAACATGTTTTTCCAAACTCATTAGTGGGTTTTGCGAGGGTTAACTGGTATTCCCCTCATACTTAGTTACCTTTGCAGTAGCAGGACAACTTGCACCTTCAGCATTCCTCACATAACTCCATCATAGCTCTGCCCAATATCAATCTGAGCAGAGGTTTAATCTGCCACAATAACTAAAATACCAGTGCCTTAAAAGGGGACAAAGCCAGCTTATTTTTCAGTACATTCTGTATTTTGTGCCACTTTGTAACAGCATGGTCACACACTGGAAAGTTGTAAAACAAAGCTCATCTGTGTGCCCTATGCGAAATTGGTGTTGTTTGGAGTTTGGTAACATAGGAAGCACTTGTATGGTTGTTAGGTAAAGCACTGTACTTGGGGAACTAGCTGCTAACTTAACAACCCAGCCAGAAACTTTTTAGTGCGAGAGCTCTTCCAGCTACATTGATGGATTAGCGCCAGGTAACGGGCGAAGCTCAGCTGTTAACTGGACACAAAGTTACTGTAATTTCATAGGCCTAACTTTCTGTCATCTTAGGTGGATCAGTTTAGGGCAGAACAGGGTTATATAGAGTGGATGTTAGTAGTGGAGAATCTAAAACACTATCATAGCATCTTATCAATCAATCAATCAATCAATCAACTTTAATTTGTAAAGCGCTTAATCACATCTATCTCTCAGGTTAGCACTGGCAGGTTGGTTTGCTTTTGTCCAGCTGTGCAAATTTGCATGTCAAAGTTGATCTTGGCACGAAATATTTGCATGGATTTACTTCACCCGCACCAACTAATCTGCTGGTCTCGCAGATTCCATTAAAATTAAGTGATTTCTCTGTGAAATTTCTCTGATTTGAATGTTGGTATCACCAGAACCTGGAGATACTGTTTCTGGTACTGCAAGAGTACAGCAGCCGTGTAGTCAGCTCATCTATTCTCTTGGACAATGTCATGTAAATCATGCGCCTCATGGGTTTACTCCAAAGATCAAGCCTCCATGTTTCTGTTCTATCATTAGATCCAATCAAAGGTTGTAGAAAGGCAGCTCAGCTATGCATGAACAAACCGTGTATAATTTTATCGGCTCACTATGTTTCAAAATACGGTGCCACTTGAAGCTTTGAAAATCTACTAATGACGCCACTTCACACATTACATCTGCTTAAGCAATAATCTAATTCCTGAGTTTAAATCATTTGTTTCTTCACCTCAACATCTACAAAGTAATCTCCACATGCACGCTACAGTATGCAAACACAGGCAGTGCGCATACAACCCAACACATTCATGCACATTATCTGCGATGAATGATGAATGCGCTGACATCGCTCCAGCCCTTACAGTCCTCACCCTGTGATGCTGTTCACTCCCAATCAACTTCCCCTGTCAATATTTACTATCATGTGCCTCTGCCGTTACATCAACCGCCTTTGCCGTGCTCTCGTTTCTCACCGTCAACTTAATTAGTCACATCTCTTGGTTTAATTACATCAAGTGGAAGGAGGCTGCAATCTCAAGTAGATCAAATTAAGCCCTATGCAAATGCTGGAGTGTCTCGTTCCATGTCTCTGTGGCAACAATGTCTCTATCTCCCTTATTTCTGTTGGGACGAGTCACGTGAGGCTTGTCATCAGTTGCTAAATGAAATCTTACACTGGAAATCACCCCTATTAGGCTGGTTAAGTGGTTGACTGTCTGTTTAAGTTCCCAGTGAGAAGTGACTAATCTCCCGTGTGTGTGTGCATTTGTGTGTGTGTGAGAGAGAAAGAGGGACAATTTAAGAATGAATCAGCTTAAATTTGTGGGGCAAAGAGCACCGCTGCACTATATTTGTATAATCCAGTGTTGACATTCAACCTGCATACTGATGATCAACTTCATGAGCATCACCTTCATGCGTACAGCTATTTAAGCCACTTTCACAGCGGTGTAAATGAAGCATGCATCTAAATTGGATAAATAAAAGGATGCAAAGGGTAAATGGTTCAGGATCGGGTGTTAATTTGTAGGGCCACTGGAAATTACCACTGTACTCGCAAATAAAGCAGGTGCAACCAACTGTTCTACTAATGTACCTGTGTTCTGCCCTTTAATGAATGATCATACGGTCACTTATTATACAATAATAATCAGCTACCAATCAAGATTTTCCTTAAAGTAATCTACCGTTGCTAGAAGCTCCACTTCACCTGCTAAATCCTGCACAAATTGTTACCTTTGATTGATGTTTTATGTTAGTGAGGTACACTATATTGCCAAAAGTATTGGGACACCCTCCAAATAATTGAATTCAGGTGTTTCCAATCACTTCCATGGCCAAGGGTGTATAAAATCAAGCACCTAGGCATGCAGACTGCTTCTACAAACACTTGTGAAAGGAACTCTTCTTCCAAGACATTTTGGACAATTTCAAGCTCCCAACTGTTTGGGGATGGCCCCTTCCTGTTCCAACATGACTGTGCACCAGTGCACAAAGCAAGGTCAATAAAGACATTGATGGGTCAGTTTGGTGTGGAGGAACTTGACTGGCCTGCACAGAGTCCTGACCTCAACCTGATAGAACACCTTTGGGATGAATTAGAACGGAGACTGAGAGCCAGGCCTTCTTGTCCAACATCAGTGTCTGACCTCACAAATGCACTTCTGGAAGAATGGTCAGAAATTCCCATGAACACACTCCTAAACCTTGTGGAAAGCCTTCCCAGAAGAGTTGAGGCTGTTATAGCTGCAAAGAGTGGGTCAACTCTATATTAAACCCTACGGATTAAGAATGGGATGTCATTAAAGTTCCTGTAAAGGCAGACGTCCCAATACATTTGGCAACATAGCGTACCATGCAGCCAACCTGTCAAACACTTTTGTTGAAAATAGTGGTTTCATGCGTCTGGAAATGAGAGTGATTGTTGTTTGTAGGTTTATAATTAAAATAGTGGTGTGTCTTTAAATACAAGTCTAAGTTTGATTAAGTTATAATTAAGTTTAAGTATAATTAATTATAGTTATATGTCTTTTTGTACCACTGGGGCCATCACAACATTGATTTCTCAGATGTACTGACAGTATTAACACCAACAAAAACATTAATATTATGATTACTAATTAGACGTGACGTGTGAAAATAACTGAGCAGTAGAATTTAACGGTAAATATTCCATGACCCCCTTTTTTGTATGCATAACATATAATTGTGCATTCTTCAATTGTATTTCAGGAAACATGTATATATAAATGAAAAGCAAATAAACCGGTCCTCCTTTAATTCTGCTGGTAATCAGACATTTAATTTTGTTTTTCTGATGCGACTGAAACTCCATGAAAGTCACAGACCTTTTCAGCCCAAAGCTGAAAATTGTGGCAGTTGCAAGACAGTGTAGCATGACCTTTGTTTAATTAAAGGCAGCAAAAGCAGCCTTTAATTAATATTACTTAAATGCAAACGAAAGCTGTGACCTAGTGGTGTGTGGATTTCTCTCAGTGGTCCCATCCACTCCGTCATTTAAATTCCAGCCAGGGTCTTCTCTCTACCTCATGAGCCCTGGCCCTTCCTCCCTCTCCTCCCTTTTCCCATTCTTCTGTCCTTTCTCCACACAAGTAAGAAATGCATGAACCATGTGATACCAGCAGAGAGCACACACGGCCTTGTATGACAGTTATGGGGGGATAAAAGTGAATTTGGGAAGGATGGTTCATGGTTGCGACTGTATCTTAAAATGTTTCATGACAAAGGCATGGTATGCCGTATAAGTGTTCTTTTAAATGTGCTATGTGCTAGAATGTAAACCATGTATTCATTTCTTTCATTTCCAATGTGTAAACGGATTGGAGCGGAACTTCCTCAACTTTCTTAGCTGAGTATAACGGATTCATTTTCCAGGAAAAACCAAAGGATGTGATGTTTATACTTGCTCGCACATTCTTTGCTTCAATCCTATCCCATACAGCGCTAGTCAAAACACTAGTCAAACTATACCAATCAGCCACAACATTATGGCCACTGACAGGTGAAGTGAATACCATTGATCATATTAGTACCATGTGGTGTTCTGCTGGAAAACCTTGGATTTCCCAAAACCTAGACACCCAAATAAACATTGTCCCAGAACAAGCACACTCACTCATGCAGATGGTAAATCCCAAATGTCACTGGCCTACCCCTGCAGGAAAATGCACCCCACCACATGGCAACAACATCAACCAATCAGGAACATGTTGAGGAACATGACAATGGCCCAAGATGTCGATTTGACCTCCAAACTTCCTAGAGCCCATTCTCATCAAGCATCAACAGGATGCAGTGGAACAAGTTGGATTGACAGAGGCCCCACTGCACAACTCAGAGCACCCAAAGGATCCACTGCCCTGGTCCTGGTGCCAGACCCCATAGGACACCCTGAGAGGTCCTCTGGTCCATGTCCAGTGGTTCAGAGCAATTTTGGACCACATAAGGGGGACCAACACAATATTAGGCAGGTGGTCATAATGTTATGCCTGATCACTGTATACCCGCAGTCAACATCTGGTGAGTCAGACTGTGTTGTAGAAAGTCATGAATAGGGCTAATTTTACGCAAATAACTTCCCGCAACAATTTACTGGAGGATGAGTGGGGATTCCACTATGTAAGGAAAGATGGATTTAGAGAATTTTAAACAATATGTTTAAAATACGACTCAGAGTTTCTAAGATTGAGTCAAAAGGGGCCACAATGCCAGATTTTAAGTGGAATAAAGCAGCTGATATTCTCCGTTTTCCAATGATAAGCTGTAGTTGTTGATATAGTGAAAGGTGTTGTTGTTTTGTGTGCCTTTATTTACACTCATTTACTTGAGTTATATGGATGTGGATTGTCAACACTGTAAAAAAAAAAAAAAAAAAAAGGAATAACATTCATAACTGTAAAAACTGTTAAAATATAAATATACCCTAAAATATATATAACCCTAACACAGTAATGACATTTCAAGGACACACTATGTAAAAGAACAAATTATTTAGATTAGATTTTTGATGTAGACATTATTTACAGCTTTGGCCTTTTTTTTTCTTTTTTTTTTTACAATTAACATGAAAATGTTTTTTAATTTAATTTATTTTTTTTACAATTTTATTAGATATCTGAAATTTCACAAAGTCGAAAAAAATGTCAAATTAAATAATCAAAAATACAAATAATATTTTTTGGATGATTTACATACAGTAAAAATCTATAAAATTAAAATAATAATAATTTAAATAATTGCCATTTGTAATTATACAAAAAACATTTTGCCTGATTTTTTATGTCAACATATAAATTATTACTTTTTTTAATGTGATTTTACAAGACATTTCTTGTAATTTACCAAAACAGGGAAAATCTGTAAAATATAAGTAAATTATTAAATAAAAAACAAACATTTTTTACAGTGTAGACTACATGTGTGCTGCTATTGTTGGCATATTGGGCAGTGAAATTGAGTTATTTTCCATTTTTCCCTCCTCATGAGCCTTTTTCTACATTCCTGCTGCTCCCAGACTGCCTTTGTGTCTCCGCAGAATAAATTGTGTAGCGTTGCTCTGGCTGCTAGCAGAGATATGTGTGTGTGTGTGTGTGTTGCTGATAGACGAGGCTGTGTGTGTCCTATTCTCATCGGTCTTTTACTTTTATGCTTACTTTGTCTCAGCCATGCTCTCCGTCAGGCTTCTTCATTACCACCAATAAGAACTCAATTTCCCACGGGCTCCGCCAATCATAGCACTCATATCCCCTGCAGGCCCGGCCAATCAGCTTCAATGTTCCTGCAGCCCGATGTCATGAATGGCTAATGGTGACCGGCGGCGCGCATGAATTTAAATGAGACCACATCTGGGCTTTTCTGTCTCACAGAATCTCCCTCATAAACAAGGAAACCTGTCGGCTGCTGTCAGAAAGTTTGGGACAAAAATAAAGATGAACGGGAGAAAAACAAGGTGTCATTAGACTCAGGTTGTGTCTGGTTTACTGAGTCTTTAACTGTGGCTGCTGATGCACCTCATTTTAAAATGTACTTTTACCCAATCTGCACATAATTTCCAAGCAGTTTCTGGGTTTTTTTTTTTGCTCCTGTCACACAGTGTTTCTCCCTGTGGGCTCATTTTTCACTGCAGTATAATCTAACCTTTATTGATCCACCTTAACTATACATACTAGGAGCAGTGGGCTGCCGCGGTGCAGAGCAGTCAGGGGTTAAGGGCCTTGCTCAAGGGCCCACAGTGGTGGTGAATGGGACAAGCGGTCGCTCTCACTTTCCCACCTCAACCTCTTGCCAGTCCGGGGACTCGAACCGGCGACCCAGCAGTTACAAGTTCGCTTCACAAACCACTAGGCCACCACTGCCCCTATATAAAGTCCTGCACCTCTATGGAAACAGCACAACCATGACTAGAAGTACAGAGAACTCAAACATGTCTCCTGTACAGTGTGATACAGTTAGAATGCCATAAATCATAAAAACAGGAAAAACAATTTTCTTTGAATATTTATTTTACAAAAATTGGGGGAAAAAATGGAATCAACATGTTCCCTGCCATGCTTGTGGTTTTTCAATGAATGCATATCATATCTCAGTGTTCCCCACATGTTGAAAATGTATTTGTGGTTTTGGGTGGTGCAGCCTGTCCGATGTGCATGCAGAGACTCATGCAGTTTAATTTTCTGAAGCTACAGTTTCTAAATCAGTAGATGCTTCTAGTTTTCTGTGCACAGAGAAGCTTCTAGTCTCCACTCAGTTACTGCTGCAGCTCTGACACCTGTGTGACCAGAAAATTAGTTTAAAAATAAGGCGTTTTAATGTCCAGTTTTATCTACTTGGTCAAGACAGGCCTGCTAAATATAATCAAGATTACAATTTCATTTAGCAGACGCTTTTATCCAAAGCGACGTACATAGGTAGGTAGGCATGGCAGCATTAAGGACCTTGCCTAAGGGTCCTCACTGGATACCTGCACTCTGACCGAGATTTGAACCACCGATCTCCCATAGCCAAGGTCTGGGGTGTTAGTCACTGAGCTATCCAGCTGGTGAGATTGTTCAGTTGCATTTGGTTGCATCAGAAGAAGAAATAGTCATGGTAGAGTTGCAGGAATCTGCCAGTCCATAAAAAAAACATGCGATAAAACAGCTGCTTGTCTGGATTATTGACACGTGTTGACAGTAAGAAACACAACAGCAGATATCATGATATATCCATCATCAAGAACTCTATATTTCCCAGCCTTCCGAACTGACTCCCTAAACAGTTGTGGGAGTTTGAGGTCCATCTGTACAGAACATTATTCCTGGAGAAAAGGCCGGCATATTTTTAAGCTTCTTTTTTATCCCGACTCGACTCCTCAAACATCTGTGAAAGATCACAGGAACTCAGACCATGTTGGTTTGGCTTTCTGCTCAGATAAGAAGGAATTAAATGTCGATAACTTCATCAGCACCTGTAAATGGCAGACTGACGTTGAGTTATGGTTAGATTTCATGGGAATTATTGGTATTTTCTGGGATATTCCATCAATTTAAGTTGTAGTTAGTAGTACAGAGCCTGTGAAAACAACAACAAAAAAAACAGGTTTATGGTGGAATTTAAAGTCTGCTCAGGCAGAAAGCGAGGGAGGGTTTTGCTTTGCCTCATTTGTAAAAAATCTGCCTGCTGGATTGTTTATGTATTCGGTGTTTTATAGCCCCAGTCGAGGTACAAACTTTACAGTGTTTAGCTGTGAGCTGGCTAACAATGAAGTGTGTTTGTGTGCAGCTCAACCTCCGACATGTTTCTTTACTCTCCTCACTCTTCTGCTTATTCTGTCTGCACAAGTCATAAAGCCAAGCAGCAATTTTTTATTCCTCTTTAACCATTTTATCTTGAGGCAGATGCACCTTCTTTGTGCACATTTGCATCTAATCACATCCGCTTGCGTCTTGCCGTCGACTTTATTGCGTCGCCTCTGAAATTGGCGCCAGGTTTCGTCTGAACACACCTTGAGACAATAGACCTGATGATTGCAGATTTATACAGAAGCTGGTGTGGAGATGCAGGTTTGTTTATTTGAGATAGAAGACAAACAACTTCTCTCTTTTTGCTGATTTATTGTTAATATCAGTGTCTCAAAAAAATCATGTACATGGACGTTCTCTGTTCGGAACAACCCTGATTATTGGCTCTGGAATACAAACATACATTTAAACAAAGAAATGTGAATGGTCAAAAGGTGGGAAGAGCCACAGTTTAGACATTGGCTCTTCCTTCGTTGGTGCACAGATATGTCCATATCTTTTGGTGCCCTGTAAAAGCAATCCCCCACATATGTTTTCCCACTCTGTCCCTTTTCTTTGCCTGGTGGGACAATGCAAACTGGAGGCATGAAGTCTGAACCGGAAGACTTATCGTGTTGCGTTGCATACATTTAGATCCAGGACTTAATCTGGAGTATGTAGAGACACCACTTTTTTCCAGTTTTGGTGACACCTGTGGGCACTTTTTGTAAAATAAATAATCAAAAAATGCAACTTTTATTTTTTTCTTTATCATGATTTCTGTCATTATAACATGGATTAAGTAGACATTTCTGAGTTCTCTCTCCTTCTTCAAGTTTTTTTTAGAGGTGCAGGACTTGAAAAATGAGCCACATTGAGGAAAAATGTGACTGGAGCAAAAGACGCCCAGAAACAAGTTACAAAACTCTACACAACATGCTTCAGCCACTGAAGTCACTGAGTTTCTCTCAAGTGACTTGTGGTTGTAGTTGAGTCATTTATGGCTTTTCGGTTAAGCCAAGATGCTCTCAATTTTTATTCTGGGCAATTCAATTGAAGGCAACTAGACTCAGTAATATGTCTGTGAAGACGTTTCTCCTCTCATCCGAGTGGCTTCATCAGTTCATGCCTGTCAAGACTAGACTGGGCTAGTCTGACTCGCTGGTGGGGAAACCCAGGTATTTAACCTCTGTGGTGGAGTTAGCAAAGACCAGTGGTGACTAACGGTCATTGGTGTGACTCAGATGGTGCTCCATGATGTAAGGACAGTCTTTGGGTTTGTCAGAGTTGTTAGGAGTCACATGAGGCCAATCGAGAGCAACACTTGTCAGAGTTGTTCGAGTCACACTGGGCCATTTTAGAACATCTATGGTTCTTAGAGGTTAAGTTGTTGAATCTCCTGGGTAGAGATGAAACGGTGGCATTGTAAATCAGAGATGGGTGGTGTCACAGACCTCCTCCCCTGTTGAGGGATGGTTTTTCTACTTTTACATAGATGGCGTCCTTAAACCTGTCTGTGGCAGGTCTGTGACACCACCCATCTCTGATTTACAATGCCAGCCTTTCATCTCTACCCAGGAGATTCAACAACTTAACCTCTAAGAACCATAGACGTTTGCAAATGGCCCAGTGTAACTCGAACAACTCTGACAAGTGTTGCTCTCAATTGGCCTCGTGACTCCTAATGACCCCAACAACCGTCATTACATCATGGAGCACCATCTGAGTCGCACCTTTTGGTGTTAGTCACCACTGGTCTTTGCTAACTCCTCCACAGAGATTAAATACCTGTGTTTCCCCACCAGTCCAGTTGTCTTCGATTGAATTGCCCAGAATGACTATGGCCTGGATGAAAGAGAACATTCACAGCATTCTGAATTTTTCATTTTTTTACAGAATCTAGTTCGACATAATGTGTTTGTTTGTTTTTTTAGCAAAATTTTAAATGTAGAAAAGCTCAATTTTAAGTTTAAACTTGGTTGTTGTAAGATAAAACCAAATATCGTGCATGATATCTTCCAGGCCCATCAGAAAGTTGAAAATCAATCTTTGTGTAAGTTTGGCATTTTCTGTATTGATAACACGCCTTCCAGTGCTCTCTGCATGCTTGACAAAAAAATAGATATATGAAAATGCGGGACGTGTAAAGTTATTGGCAGAACACCACCCTCTCTGGGAAAAGAAATACATCATGGAGTCATGCAGAAGGTGGAAACCCCTCTGGGATTTCTGGAAATTCTGCACTCTGGAAAATTCTGCTGCACCTTCAGCTGCTGCCACCCTTCAAGTCCTGACTGCACGTATCTTTTTAGAGCTAATTTGCTTTCGTTCTCAACTATTTTAGCGCTTTTTGGTGAAATACATGAGCCCTAATTATGTCTCCTCTCAAGTTTTCCGCGAGTCATGCAGTGTTGGGTGCGTCATATCTCCTTAGAGGAATTCTTTCTTCGGAATGGACAGTTTGGTCGCTTTACAGCAAACTTATGCAACGTATAATGTGCCGAGATGCCAGATTTAATGCAAAGCAGACAGGTTTCTTAGGGTAAAATATCATTAACACACCCAGACCCGCATGTGAACAGACAGGCAGGTTAACAAGACAGACAGACAAGCAGACAGACAGCCATAGTTTCAGAGCTGCTTGGTCTCTGGGGATCTCATGTGTCAGAAAACCAGTTTTGTTTGAACTGGCTCCCGCGGGTGAGGATGTAAAGACAGACAGAACAAGGGGGGAGAAACAATGTGAATTATAAAGAGACGCTAGAAAGAGAAAAGCTTAGAAAAGGTTAGACAGAGGGAGAGAATCAGCCGG
Source organism: Chromis chromis (assembly GCA_900302755.1). Lineage (NCBI taxonomy): Eukaryota > Metazoa > Chordata > Actinopteri > Pomacentridae > Chromis > Chromis chromis. The sequence continues at coordinate 12,721 of OMNN01096199.1, forward strand.
GCTTTATTCCCCTGGCTGGGGCTTCGGCAGACATTCCTGGGTTTAGTTTCACTTGAAACTTTTTAGCAGAGGGGTCAGCGCTCAAGACTTCTACAAAGTATGCACTCAGGATTTTAATGAGTCACACACTGCTGCTCTCCCTCCTGTGGATGTGAGTGTTGGAGGCCGCTCTCAGATTTCCATCGCTTCATTTGCATTTCATCCCCGTTGTTGGTAATTCCAGTTTTCTATCAAATGCTTGCTGCTGCTGGGTGTAATCGCAGACACTCACAGGCGGCTGTAAATGCTATATTTAAGCAGACATTCTACTGAATACATTCATTCCTAAATTCCGTTAACCCAGATATGTCAAACCTTAAATCTGACTCCCGACAGATGGATACAGACGAGGTACAGATGGAAATAAAACGAGGGCTGCTGCTTCTATACAGGTGGACTGCGTTAAACTATTAGCATAACAGCAGCTAATGGCTATTTTTATCACGTTGGTGGTTGTTGTTGCAATTAATCATCGTCTTAAAGCTTCATAAATTGGTGATGGGGAACCAGAACCTGCTGATGAGAAATGGATTACTAGAACAAGATATGCATGGACAAGAGTTGAGAATAAGGTTTTAATGGACCACAAAAGTAGGCCCACCTCCACACTGACCAAGAAACAGCTGGTAGCTCAGTGCTCTAACACTAAGAGGAAAAAAATACTAGGAACTATAAAGACAACAACCAAATTAAAACACTTCTAGACACTATGGAGATACCGAGGATGAAGATTGTGGACAAATATCTTTAATTCTCAGGTCCTTGGAGCTTCAGTTAAAAAGCAACTGAACTTCTCTCTCAGGTTGTTAAAGATGTTTCACCTTCATCCGAGAGCCTTCGCTAGATTTAATCATGGATTAATCCCCTTAATCATGAATGTTCCTGGATGATTTATGTCATACATGTTTTATTCTAAATCTTATATTAAGTTTAAAGAGGTTTTAAGGTGTAAAAATGGAAGAATCTACAGTTGGAGAGGAAAATTAAAGCCTTGCTGTAGCTTTTTATTTGACGTTTTATAGCAGGATTGGCTATTTTATGTCTATCGTTTTATATTATAAAGTCATACAGTACTTGATTAATGGTGCCATAGCTCAGCAATGGACATTTCATGTGTAAAAACAGCACTTTCCCTTCTAAATCTGCAGCTAAATAGACTTTAACATGGCATTAAGTCTATTTTACCACTTTCTTTCAGCATGTTACATCATTCAGGACTGATTTTAATTGAAACTGTGCTTTGAATTCAGAAAGAAACTTCAATAATCTATAAATTAGACAAGATAAGCTGTAAAAATGATCCCTAAGCTGGCTAATGCACTTATAATGGTTTAAATAAAATAAGTATTTGTAAAGTTATGAAAACACAATGACATGTTTGGCCCGGATAAGATAATCCCTCCACTACCACCATCACTGAAACCACTGAACTCATATATGCCCCCAGCAACAGGAATCCTGCAGATGCTTGGGTATAAGATCAAGAACGTATCTTGTAGAAAGGTTCCCTCCATGGAGGAGAAGGTTGGAGGCCAAGATCGAGGAAGCCTGCATACTGGATGCTCCCGTTACCACTGGGACCACCTTGGCCTTCACCTTCCACATCTGTTGTTCCTTCAGCCCATGGAAACTGCCCTCTTGTGCTTCTTGTCGACCACCACCATATCAGGTTGGTTTGCAAGAACCTGCTTCATATTCCAGAGAGGGAGCCTGAGAGATGGCTACCACATCCAAGAGAGTCAGTAAATTACTAATAACCACTCTAGACTCTGGAAAGTAGTGATGGAAATTCCTTTAATCAGGATCAGTTGGAGGGCAAGCAGCAGTAGTCCCAGCTCCAGTAGTGTATCTTAAAGTTGCTGCAGTTTCAAAACTAGTAGTTGGATCTCGGGATCAAGCTACCCACTAAAGCAGTGGTTCTTAACTGGTCCAGCCTCAGGACCCACTATGTCTCTATTAATCACGGTCGCAACCCAAATTTTTGAAGTGTGCTGTTCCTGTTAACAAATGAAGGTTTATCTGGGTGTAGTCTCAACGCATTTTGATTCAGCTTGGGAAAATTTTGGCTTATTTATTGCTCATTTTGGTATATTTGGAACCTTTGCCAAGTTTTGGGCATATTTTGTCCCATTCTGACAGATTCTGAGCACATGTTGATTTATTTTTGGCACGTTTTAGCATAAATGTCTCCAATAAACTGGTAGAGACACATCTAGAGGTTAATAGTGGGCAACTACTGGTGTCACCACCACTAAATATCCTGCTACGGAAAGCAAACTGTGTCATAAGAAACACGTCCTTTAAAAGAAGACTTTAAACCACTACTTTTTTTGAGGGGGGGACATGCTTCTGCGACCCTCTAAAAATGGCTTTGCGACCGACTTTTGGGTCCCAACCCACCAGTTGAGAACCACTGCACTAAAGTAAGGTAAAGCTAGCTTTTACTTCAAAAAAGAGTGTTCAAAGCAGGCCTGGATGTCTGAAGACCACAGCTAGAAACTGGGGCCATGATTAAGAAGGACAGCCGTGGGCATTTATATCGTGTTGCTAGAAGGGAAATTCTTGGACGAAAGTGAAAAGAATGTTTTCAATAATCAAGAACAAAAGTCTGAGGTTTTAAGAAGATCACGTACCGTCGTAGTTCCAACCATAAGCGATCCAGCGGGCAGAAACCAGACCCCAAAGTGTTTGGGTTCTGGGTGGAAGTATGGTTGCAAACCTGCAGCTGGATGAAACTGACAGAAGCGAACCACCAGGAGTGGAGTCGGGGGCTTAATTTGACTCAATCTGGGAAACTTCACCCAGATCGGACATGGAAAGGACTGAAAGATTGATGGTTCATTCTTGATTCTGTTGGTGGCGGTGCATGACCATTGTTTTCAAAGTTCAGGGAGGGATTTGTCTGGTTAATATCAACATATACCTTGAAAAACATCCCGATGTTTTGTGCCGTTCAGGACTGACCCAGTGGCGAATATACTAAAAGCTTCATAGAGGCTGCAGATCTTCTCAATGATGCTCGTGTTTGTTTACAATAATTGTCCTAATGCCTCCAAATTAATGCCATAATGACTTAATTATGTTTATATTACAGCCCGCTAGCTCTACACAGGCATTTCACCTTCCACAATTAAACATCTAAAAGTCAAACTGTTGCTCACAACAGTGGAAGAACGAGATCAGACAAACACCTCTTACACGTCTGACACCTGGTTTATCCCTGGGCTGACACCAGTCAGGCTTAAAGTGCCGACGCCGGAGGATGAAAGAAATAAAACGCCGCGGAGAGAAGAGGAAAGGCCAAGATGGCTGGTGCAGCGCAGAGACAACTCCTGTGTGGAAACTAAAGATGATTTTCCTTTGATGTAGCAGATGCACACATCCATAACAGGCCCTAAGAGAGAGGAAGGTGAATATACCTGTCGCCTTTATGCCTTCTTTTTTACAGTGTCGGGAGCAGGAGAAATATGAAATTTAATGAGAGGGGAGGCCACATGACAGGGACACAGAGGCTGAGTTAACATGGAAGTGAGGAGTGCTGACCCACAACCTCATCTGGAAGTACAACGACATTCAATAACAAGCGCATTCCGAGGCTCAAGGCACAAACAGGAGTGGAAAGAAACTGGTTTATAGTTCACTCTGTGATTTAACCCTATGACTGTTGTAGAGCTGCTGCAGGACAAGTTGGAAGTCTCTTACTGCCCTGGATTTAAAAGTGTACAAAGTAAGAATCTCTACAACAACTGATGGACACCCAACAAGAAGTTTAGGTTTATTTTTATGTAAATTCTGAAGTATTTAATTAGAAAAATGGAAATGTCAAGATACAGTTAAATACAAGCTGGTCAACTGAAGATAGTGGAGACCAAAAACGGAGCTAAAACATTGTCGGTGTTGTGTTTACAGCTGGTTTCTGTTTTATCGCACAAGGTGAAATTGGTAGCAGTCGTTAAATCACCAGACTTGCATTGATTTTTGAAAAGATTTTGAAGAACAAGTCAATAATCTTCATAGCCTTGTTCATCCTCCAGCTCATTTAATTCCAATAGCTGTGTTTCTGGTTGGTGTCCATGTTTGTTTTGCAAGAATTTGTGTCTACTAGCAGAAATCTAGTCGTTACTGGACAATAGTTCAGTGTATCGTAGAGTTAGCACAACACCAAAGTTATGACTTCAGGTTAATAGTCGCCTAAATATATTGATATTAGGGATGTTTGGAACAAGTTTTCTTGCATCTGACAATCCGAGTCATTTGATATTTCACTTCTGCAGATACCAAATCCCAATCCAGTCTAATTTTCCTCTATTATACACACTTCCAAGTACATTAAAGTTATTAAAATCAATCCATTGTATATGCCTCACAACTGAATAGCAACTGAATAGCATTTCTGTGTCCAAGCTGTTCCTTAATGTTCTATAAGTGTTCAGGAACCTTGTAGTACAGCTCCAGGAGGATACTGTCTGAAATGTAGTGTTAAAGGGTAGGATGTACTGTGGCTCCACAAGCTCCAAAAGATGGAGAAAACCTGTATTTGCTACATGCATGTTAGAAAATGTATTGTAGATTAGCTGCAGTACCTTGTTGTTCCACCAGGTGGAGCCTCTTACTGTTTAATACTGTAGAGACCAGAGGAGGCGTCACTCGGACTACAGGCAGTTCATGATGGCAAGCAGAGAGCATTGTGGGAGTTTAGCTAGTAAAGGGGCACCATGACAAAGACTTCTGTGATGGTTAATGACCTCCAACCAGCATGAATGTGTTAAATTATGCTCTACCTTTACAACATCTTGGAGACAGTAGATGTAAACAAAGGATTTGGCTTTGATTTGTTCCTTAATTAGCCCCAATCCCGATTGTGACATCTCTGAAATATAAACAGTACAAGCTGCTGGTTGATGTCCATGTTTGTTTTGCAAGCATTTGTGTCTACTACCAGACATTTGGTGGTTACTGGACAGTCATTCAGTGCGTTGAACTATAACTTCAATACCATAGCTGCCTAAATATGCTTATATTGATACTGATACTGAAAAAATACCAAAGCAAAGACCTAGAACATCAACGAAATAGTGGACACCGTGCAACTTAAAGTGTAGGACTGAAGGTCTCTTTGACACGGAGTACAAAATCAAACTTATTGTTACGTAAGAAAGAAAATGGAAAGCTCAACCAGGCAGAAATTTGAGTCCACTAAAACTGATTCCCACAGTTTAAGGTTTAAATTGATTGAAAGGTTTCCCATCATGCTGCATTTATGTGCAGGTAATTTCAAAAAGTTGTATTTTCTAAGAGCAGTGCTGTTTGGTAGAAGGAAAAAAACATCTCAGCCTTCAGGAAAGTCTTCGGCTCCTGCTTTACTGTGCTTTTAAAAGTCTATATATATGTTCCAGACTGTTCCTGCACTGTAACAGTTTCTAAAAGTCTGCATTGCGGTCATTAGACTCTTGATATCTGTGGATAGGTAATTTAAGCGAGCAGGTGGTTAGAGAGATAAGTCTTTTCACACTAATAAATCCCTTTGCAATGAAGCGAACTGAAGTGAATTCAATTTGCAGAGAGCAGAAACACAGGGGACGCGCCAGTCAATTGACCACCAATCAGAACTATCTAATACCGGCTGTAAAACCAGCCACTGGCCGCTAAAACGCCTGATGGGGGAAAATAAATGAACATGATGAGGCTTTAAGGGTTTTGATTTATCGGACAGGAGGCCGAGATGGCAAATCTGTAATGAGGAAAAGTTTAATGATGCAAACGTTTGAGGGGAGAAAATGAATTTGAGTTAATCAGTCAAGAATAACCTGCATCTCTGGACAACGGATGGAGATTGTTTGTGTGGTTATTACACTGAGTCTTGTTTTACAGCCACAGGCCACAGCTATAATTAAATACACCCATCCAGACTAATGGAAGGAGAAACTCAGTATGTCAGGCAACTAATTGCTACACTCAGTCTCCCTCTTTCTCACGTATACACTCACTCTCTTCTTTTGTCTTTGCTAATCTAATCTGGCTCAGCAACTCTCACTTTGAGAGACCGTTACCTCCACCTTACCCTCCTCCTCCTTTTCCTCCAGTAAAGGATGTTCTGGCTTTAATGAGAAGCTCCTCATTATTGCTTCTCTTTGCTCTCAGCGTTCATTCTTTTTCTCCTTGAGTTTCTGCTGCTGCTATTGGTGCTTCAGTACAATGTCAGAGCGCCTTCAGAAGTCTGCTTTGTTTAGAGGACGAGTGCTGCTCCGACAGTCTGGGAATTCAGGTTCAGTGGGTTTATTGTCAGGAATGTTTGTCAGAGAAAGTGTTCGCAAAACAGTTACGGCCTGGGACAAGTGTTTTTCTAACATAATTTATTGTGAACGACCATTGTCACAAAATAAACAATGTGATGTCCAAAACCCCCAAATATTCAAGATTCTTTTTAGTTTTTCTGTTTAAACACAGTCTGTTCCAATTGTAGTACTGTAGTACCTGCTTGGTCAGTGGATTCTCTTACTTTTTGATACTGTATTGACCAGAGGAAGAGGTCACTCTGACTATGGGCAGTTCATGTTGGCAAGTAGAGAGCATTGTGGGGGTTTAGCTATTAAAGGGGCACCATGACAAAGACTTCTGTGATGATTAATGACCTTATTGCTTACTGTTTAATACTATAGCTACCAGAGGAGGTGGTCACTCTGCCTATGGGCATTTCATTTTGGCAAACAGAGAGCATTTTGGGGGTTTAGCCAGTAAAGGGGCACCATGACAAAGACTTCTGTGATGGTTAATAGCCTCTGACCAGAGTACATGTGTTTAAGATAAGTCGGGATTGACCACTAAAGTGTTCCTTTTTCCCAGTTGCTTTGTTTGCTTGAGAAAGTCCATATATTGTCACAAAATAAACAATGTGATGTCCAAAACCCCCAAATATTCAAGTTTTTTTTTTTTTTTTTAGCTTTTCTGTTCCAATTGTAGTACTGTAGTACCTGCTTGTTCAATGGATTCTCTTACTTTTTAATACTGTATTGACCAGAGGAAGAGGTCACGCTGACTAGGGGCAGTTCATGTTGGCAAGCAGAGAACATTGTGGGAGTTTAGTTAGTAAAGGGGAACCATGACAAAGACTTCTGTGATGATTAATGACCTTACTGCTTACAGTTTAATACTGTAGCTACCAGTGGGAGAGGTCACTCAGGCTAGAGGCAGTTCATGTTGGCACATAGAGAGCATTGTGGGGGTTTAGCTAGTAAAGGGGAACCATAACAAAGACTTCTGTGATGGTTAATAGCCTCCGACCACAGCCCATGTGTTTAAGATAAGTCGGGATTGACTACTAAAGTGTTCCTTTATCCCAGTTGCTTTGTTTGCTTGAGAAAATTCATATATTGTCACAAAATAAACAATAGGACTTTTTCAGACAGTCCAAAACCCAAAGATATTCAATTTACAGTAAGTCAAAAAAAATAAAGCCCCCCCCCCCTTTTTTTTTTTTTAGCATTTCTGACTAAACCTTCATTTACAGTTTTCACTCTTTTATGTTTTGAGATTTATAGAAGTGGAAAAAGTAATTCATGGAAACATGGCTCCACTGTTTTTACATATCTTCCCTGTTTTGTTGAATTACAGATATTAGCGAGTAAAAGCCCTCAAAGATTTATTAATTTACATGATAACCACAAAAACCCGTATTGACGACATTTATTGGAGATTAGCTGTAGTACCTGGTTGTTCCACCAGGTGGAGATTCTCACTGTTTAATACTGTACAGTCATGGCCAAAAGTTTTGAGAATGACACAAAATTAGTTTTCACAAAGTTCACTGCTTCAGTGTTTTTAGATCTTTTTGTAAAATGTTACTATGGTATACTGAAGTATAATTACAATCATTTCATAATTGTCAAAAGCTTTTATTGACAATAAATTGAGTTTATGCAAAGAGTCAATATTTGCTGTGTTTACCCTTCTTTTTAAGAACTCTGCAATTCACCCTGGCATGCTGTCAATCAACTTCTGGACCACATCCTGACCGAGGAATATGAATAATCAGTTTAATTATTAATTTGTCAGAATTTGTGGGGTTTTGTTTGTCCACCCGCCACTTGAGGATTGACCACAAATTCTCAAAACTTTTGGCCACGACTGTAGCTACCAAAAGAGGCGTCACTCAGACTGTAGGCAGTTCAGAGCATTGTGGGGGTTTAGCTAGTAAAGGGGCACCATGACAAAGTCTTCCATGGCGATTAATGACCTCCGACTAGAGCTAATGTGTTCGTCAGGATCAAGTACTACGGTGGTCCTGGATCCCAGTGGCTACATGGCTTACATAACATGTAACAAACAACAGAGCCTTATCATTGTTTAAGGAAATTATTAAAAATTTGCATCCCTAGTGTCCTGCCAAAAATTGTGCTCTCTCTTTATGACAAATGTGTGACAGCAGATGTAAACGAAGCATCTTGGCTGTTTGATTCTCAGCCAAAAGATGTTTAAGGTACACACTCATTTGCTTTCTTTCTACTGTTTCTCTACAGACATGATGGAGCGGCGGTGGGCGTGGCAGTTTGCCCTGGTTGCCCTTGCAACCATTTACCTCAGCCTCTCTGACGGTAAGATGCCAGAGTTCAACTCCGACACGCTGATCAACAACGTGGTGGCCGGACCCGTTCTCCGGAAGGGCCAGGGGGGCCGGCTGTACGTGGGCGCCGTCAATGCCCTCTACCAGCTGAACCAGAACCTGGAGGTGGAGTCCCGAACCGAGACGGGCCCCAAGAGGGACAACCGGCATTGTACGCCGCCCGTCACCGACGCCTGCGAGGAGGCCGTGGACACCGACAACCACAACAAGCTGCTGCTGGTCCACGCCGCCAGAGACGTGCTGGTGGTCTGCGGTAGCGTCTTCAGGGGGATCTGCTCGCTGAGGAACCTGAGCAACGTGGAGGAGCTGCTGTACTTCAGCGACACCAAGGGCGAGAAGTCGTACGTGGCGAGCGCCGAGGAGAGCGTCTCGGTGGTGGGCGTCATGTCGTTCTTCACCACCAGGGACGGAGCCAACTTCACCGTGTTCCTGGTGAGCAGAACACACAATCAAGTCAAGTCAAGTCTTTTTATTGTCAATGCTGCAATAAGTACAGGACATAGAGAGCATTGAAATTTCTGTACTCTTCAGCCCCTTGGTGCAAACAACATACAATATGAAATAAAATAAGATAAAATAAATAAAACAAAAGGAGAGCAAACTGGGTGTGGTGAAATGAAATCGAAATATTATTGTTATTAATAATAGTAATAATAAGATCAAGTAAGAAAAAAAAATCATTA
>OMNN01096201.1:1974-14576 GCA_900302755.1 Chromis chromis
GTACATGTTTTATTTATAGTATATTTTACATTTTATTTTGCATTTTGTATCTTAGTATATCTTTCTATTATATTTCTATTATATTTTATGTTTTTCTATTGTGGTGGTCACTTTACTCTTTCTGCTTGCTGCTGTAACAACAGAATTTCCCCCTAGGGATCAATAAAGTATTTCTATTCTATTCTACTCTATTCTATTCTGTAAATACCGTAACAACAAAACTGTCAGAAAATACAGGCACAGAAAATCCTTTAAGGCATAAACAAAAACGTGGTCAGAGTCACTCAAGTTTAAAATATTCCCCTTATTGCATTGAATTAACCTTTGCACAGCTTTTATGAAAATGAATAGAAAATTATTTAATGTTAGATCACAAACTTTACACAAAATATACATTATTAATTACTGTCATTATGTAAAACATACACACATACAAAAACTGTTGATCAAATATAGAACTGAATGCAAATGTATTAAGTCATTTGCACCTTATTTCCTGGCAGGCAGTAGTAGTGAAATCAGATATATTGCAGCTTTTAGCAGATCAACTCTATAAAGACTTTTTCATTCCAGGTTGGTTTATTCCCATGTTATGGAGAGCATACGGCAGCTCAGCTCCCACAGCTTCTGCGCCACGTCGTCGTCTTTGCCAGCGGATGAGCAGCTGGTACGAGCACAGTCACTGCAGGCAAGGACACATTAGATAAGTAAAGTTAGATAGACTGTATTCCGTCAGTGATCCTGTTTATCTTTAGGGATACAGTCGTTTATTTGCAAGTTAACATTAACAGTAGCTGCTTTATCTAAATTTGTACACTAGCGAAGTCAAGTAATGGTGAATTCAGTAGTCCATGTTTATCTGTCTTCAACCTGTTTGGTTGCTATATTGTATTAGTAGGTCAGTGGTTCCACAAATGAGGTCCAGATCCCACCAAGCCTTTGGAAGTTCAAAATGATTAACAGGATTAGTGTTGAATTATTTTTGTCAACAGGAAAAATGACAATGATAAGTGCTGAAAATGACACACTATGTTTTACAGCAAGTCTTAAACTAAAAATGCTGGGAACCACTGTATTAAAGCATGCAAAGAAAAACATAAAAACATATTCATGCAATTTCTGCATCACCAGCTGAATACATGTCAGGTTCCAATGGCTACATGATGCATACAGTGTGTGATAGTGTAACTGTACGGCTTCATTCAGTGGCTTTAGTAAACTACAGCTTAACATGTTTCCAAATACAACACATTCCCTCAGCTGACAATCTGTATCACTCATAAAGTATCGTCAGGAAACACTTTGGTTAAAGTGAGACTCTGCAGGAAGAGGGCTGTGTTGTCAAATTCTAAGGTTTTTGTTTACCACCTTTTCCAGATTTTTGCCCACAGCAGCTTTAAGCAAAGATGCTGTTGAAAGTAAATGTTTAATGTACTGAAATTCAATGTCTGTGTGCTACACTAAAGTGTACCTGTAGTATTGACCGGTCTCATTCTCCAGTGACGGTTCCACGGCGCAGTAGATTGTCGTCTGAGCTCCCTGGACAGCGGTTTTAAAGAAAGGCTTGGAGAACAAGATGGCTAAATACATAAGACCATTCACATGGCGCTGCAACTCGGTCTTAACAGCACCAGGATGGAGAGAGTAGGTTGTCACACCTGTGCCTAAAAAAAATAAAGACAAAAAAATTGAGCCTTTGAGGGGAAAAAAACTACAGAATAAACAGTGCTGCTGCTTGTTGGCCCATCTTCTGTTCAAATCAAACTAAAAGAATGCCGCCAGCTGCTCAAAAATGGATAAAATAACAGCGATAAGGCTAAATAACACACCTTCTAGTCGTTTAGCCAGCGAGTGGGAGAAGAGGACGTTGGCCAGCTTGCTCTGACAGTAAGCTTTGATCTTGTCGTAACTCTTCTCACTGTTGATGTCCTCCAGATTGATGGTGCCCCAAGAGTGAGCCATGGAGGACACAGTGATGATCCTGGCTGGTGCTGATCTTTTAATCAGGTCAAACAACAAGTGTGTCAGCAAGAAATGACCTGGAGAAGAAGGAAAACAGAAAACAGAGAAAGGATACTGTGTAAGTATTGTCACCCCATTTGTAACGTATTGAATCTAAAACAAAGACTAAACAAAAGGATTTTTCCAGATAACCCAAATGTTGGTCTCATAATTTTTTAAAACTGATTCTAAAGATTTTTTTAGACATTATATTCATTTCAGAAGAAATTATTAAACTAGCATGTGGCTGTTAGTGAATCAGAACATGTTGCTTACAAAAAAACTGAATGGAACACTGTACCTAAACAGTGACACTTAAGACACATAAGAAATGGTGTCTCTCTCAGATCTAGTCAAAGTCAAACTTGTACCTGCTTTATAACACTATGTATTCCTATTAGCATCGAAGAGAGAATAAGTTTCTTGTTTACCAAATGTCAACTCATCCCTGATACCTCCCTGTTGGGGCCATGACTAGTGCAGAAGCAGTAAAGCTTGTGGCTACTGTAAAGAAGCAATGTTGACAGTCCAGCATGACAGAACATCAAAATAAGCAGCCACTGATACTAAAAGGTCCTTGTCGCAGTTCATTTCCTGGATAATAATTCATCCATCCATTTTCTTTCCCTTATCTGGGGTCAGTTCACAAAGGCAGCAGACGAAGCAGGTCATTCCAGACGTCCCTCCGCCTGGCAACGCTTTCCACTCTTCCTGGGGGATCCCGAGGCGTTCCCAGGCCAGACGAGATATATAATCCCTCCAGCAGGTTCTGGGTCTACCCTGTGGTCTCCTCCCAGGGAGACTTGCTGCTTCCAAAGGAAGTCTCCCACGGCTTCTGCAATGGAGGCTTTGAACATGGCCCTCCGCCAGATGTTCCCAGCTCACCCTCACTACACGTTTGGGTTTACCAGGTCTGTCCAGCAGCCTTTCCTGCCATCGGATCCAACTCACCACCAAGTGGTGATCAGTTCACAGCTCTGCTCCTCTATTCACCCAAGTGTCTGAGACATACTGCCATAGATCTGATGACACGACTACAAAGCTGATCATCAACCTTTGGCCTACTGTGCTGTGGTACCAAATACACTTATGAGCCACCTTTTGCTCAAACATGGTGTTTATTATGGCCAATCCACGACTAGCACAGAAGTCCAATAACAAAACACCACTCGGTTTCAGATCAGGCAGGCTGTTCTTCCCAATCACCCCCCTCCAGGTTTCTCTATCATTGCCCACGTAAGCAGTAAAGTTACCCAGGAAAACTATAGAGTCCTCAGGTGGCACCCCTTCCAGGACACCACCCAGAGACTCCAAGAAGGCTGAGTACTCCGAGCTGTGTTCGGTGCATAAGCACAAACAACGGTCAGAGTTTTCCCCTCCCAGGCCTGGCTCCAGGAGGGGGCCCTGCTAATAATAATTCATGTGTCAAATAAAAATTAAATCAGTGGCTCCAAGACAATCCACCAGTGATGGAGGTTTCCTTGAATTCAAATCTTGGTTTTATTATTTACCCATGTGATTGACACCAATCTGCGTCTCAAAGCCGTCTGCAGTTTTCCCATAAGGACAAACCATCACACCGGCGTTGTTGATGAGGATGTTGAGTTTTGGCTCATCTGTAGAAAAAAAAAGCACTGAGAGGTTAAACTTTGTGGCTTTAAAGTAGCTTTACGTGCAGAGTTTTCACAGGAAGAAATGATTTCACCTCTGTTGATGGCTTCAGCAAATTCTCTTATGGACTTGGTGTCGGACAAGTCGAGTTTCATGCACTTGACGTTTTCGTTGCCTGAGGTTTCGATGATTTCTTTCAAGGCCTCCTGTGCTTTCTCCATGTCCCTGCACGCGATGATGACCTTTGCCCCTAAACAGAGAAATAAACAACAGATTTACAACAGTGTGGGCAATGTGTGTGTAAATATATAGATGTTTTTGTGTGCATCCATGACCATCAAGGGATATACAACTAATATGTGGGTGAGTGGGTGAAGAGCACCCTCTCATGCCTAAATGACTACATTACTGTGAGTTTAATGTGCACAGGGACGTTTGAAGCAGCTGCATGCACGATAAACTATATGAAATAATATTCATATCAAACAGCTTCAGACGTTAGTTTCTATTACTACAGTCTGATTGTTTGTGGTTCAGTATTGAAGAATAGATTGAAAGATTCAAAATGTTTTACTGTAAATGCCAAAACTAAAAACAGAAATATTACACTGAACAAAATATAAATGCTGCATGTAATATTTTCTTTCAAATAGTGAAATAAGTAACATTATATTTTCAATATTTAATAACCATGTGTGATATTACTGTAGTATTATGTATTACTTTTTCTATTCTAATCTTATTTTAGCCAAGTTATTTTTATTTTTTAGTAATGTATCGTACTTATATCTTATTGCATATCTGGAAGGCACTGCATTTCTTGTGTTGTAATTTCATTTTTTGAGCAATATCTGGCAATACCCTTGGTTGTCGCTGCTACATGTGAAATATTGTGTCGCTCTTTCTGAAGGGCTTCACCAAACCAGGCATCTTTAAGATCATGTTGCTGGACAGGTCCATCCAGAGCTGTCTGATTTAGATGATAAATAACATAGTATTCACGTGCCTGGCAACAACCCAAACGGATACGCCACCATCCAGCATGCCAACAGCCTGTTGCTGTTTTTCTCTTCATCTGTGGCATCGTGCCATTTAAATAAAGCTGCAATTTAAGGTGGACTTTTACAGTCACAGGTCAAAGGACTGTGTGTGTACTGGTCACCCTATCTGATAATTAAAGCCACACCTGATCAGGGTGTGGATTAACTCAATGGCTGATAATTTGTCACCAGCAAAAAAAAACTTTTTGTGCACAACTGACCAAATGTAATGCTTTTCAACTGTAAGAGTAGAAATGATTTTTAACTGTTACTCTGTTTGAATGTCTGTTCAGTACAAATAAACAACATCACATCATTTTTATGACATAAAATACACAGAATAATTTTCTGTTCAAAGTCTATTTTATATTGCTACAATTAATAGCTGCCATAAAGAGAAATTCTATTGAATGATAACCTCTCACATTAAAACAGCTTAATAACTGAAGAGTTGTGTGTTGTTTTAAGGGCAGAAGGTGCAGTTAGAAGTATTGACTTTCGAGGAAACACGTCAATAAACTTGAATTTGAACAGATGCATTATAAAGTTCCAGGAGATAAGACTGCTGTGGGTTCTTGTAGTGTTGTTGATGTGAGGCAGTGAACATAGGCGTTGTTTTGGCACCATATTCAAAATCCCATTTGATTCTTGAGGAACCTGCTCGTTCTTTGTATTTGACTTATCTGCGGATAAAAAGTCAACATAACCTACAGAAAACAATAGAGGGCCGGGCTGCTTAGAACTCCAGTCACTAACACACAGAACGCAAGTAGTCATGATGAAGCAAAAACAAAGCAAACAGACAGAATCTGCTCCATAAAAGAAGAGGATCAGTGTGAGGTTAGAATCTAAACTTAAAACTGTGGCCCTAAATGTCAGTCAGACCCACCTCTCTTTGCCAGGTCTTTGGCGGTTTCTTTACCAATGCCAGTGTTGGCTCCAGTGATCAGCACAGTTTTGCCAACCAGCTTTTCGGCAGAGGACCAGGCTCTCCGGAAAAAACTTGGAGGAAATAGAAAAACACTCTGTGAATGTCTCAACCAGCAACATGGGTGTGACAACACAACACACAACAACACATAATAATTTACCTGCAGCAAAGAAAGCATTTATCAACATTGTTTTTAGCCATTAACCTTTTTTAGTCTTTTAGATTTTAATCTTTAAAGGAGAAAATTAGGACTTAAAAATGTCACCTCAGCAGAACTTCAGTAAAAGTACAAAAATTGTTTAGACATTGCAGATTTTTTTTGATGAATAGTTTCCTCACCTTGTCATTTTTCTTTATTACAGCCCTCAGGTCGACTGTAGGAAATCCTCAAAACCTGGAAAAGAGTGCGTAGTCAGATTTAACTCCACATTAAAGCCACAAACGTCGGAACTGTCAATAAGTAGTGGTGTTCGATAGGCTGGACTTTCAACCAATCGGCTGCCCCTCCGTCAGTTTTGGACAATGCTGATTGGTTAAATGTAAGTTAAGGCCCGCCCATTGGGGTTAGTGTGCTCGATTGTGAGTGTGGGCTGCGCCGGAGGGGCGGGAAATCCACAGTTCGGCAAGATATGAGTGAAAGCTGAGTAAAAGAAGTGACATTATTTTTCATTTTTTTCTTAATTATTTAAAAATGTGTACTTTTAATGCAATTGCTCTTTTTCTAATAATATATCAGCATATTAGTGTTGCAGCAATAATAATAGCAGTTGTATTTTATATTTCACATTTATTTACTGACATACAAATTAAACATCTCAGCATTCCACTAAAAACAAATAATCTGTTTCTCATTCTGGGATAAAGCACCAGCCAATTCCTCATGTACAAGGTGCAGCTAATCAATAATATAGTGACCAGTGTTGGTTCCACTTGCATTAACCAAGTCTCTTTATTTACCAGCCACACCTCCACACACGATGCCAGCAGGGATGACAAAGCAAATAATGACAGCATAGATAGTAGCAGCTTTACTATTTACCTACAAACGGATGTAGGTTCAAAGTCAAGGCCTCAAATTACACTCTCATTTACTCATTGTTATTAGGCTACTAGTGCAACAGTCTTTTTCAGTACCCCTAAAGCTAATAGTAACGTATGATAAAAGTAAGTGAAATTATTATTAAATTATTGGATTAAAATACAAAAAGACAGAACATTTAAAAAAAAATTGGCTGAGCAAATATAGTAGAAATAGTATCCAGTTTATAATAAATGTTTATTGCAATAAATGGCAGGAAATCCTAAAAACAAACCCAGAAAAGTTGTAGACAAACTAACAAACATTTACTATAAAAAAGTTTACAAAAAGTTTCATTGCTGTTTACAGGACTTTAATGTCCTCATCCTTTTTATTGTTAGCATTTGACACATATTTTTATTTATAGTGTATTTTATTTGTGCATTTTGTATCTTTGTATATTTTTCCATTCTATTTATATTCTATTTTTCTTTTGTGATGGCGGTCACTTTACTCTTTCTGCTTGCTACTGTAACAGAATTCCCCCCTAGGGATCAATTATTTCTATTCTATTCTATAACAACCTTAACAACATAACTGTAAGAAAATACAGGCACAGAAAATCCTTTAAGGCATAAACAAGAATGTGGTCCGGGTTACTCAAGTTTAAAATATTCCACTTATTGCATTAAAATAACTTTTGCACAGCTTTTATCAAAACGAATAGAAAATTATTAAATCTTACAGTAAATTGTATACATCAAGATCACAAACTTTACACAAAATATACAGTTACATTGATGAATAATTACTGTTATTATGTAAAACATGCACACATACAAAAATTGTTGATAAAATACATAACTTGCTGGAAGGCAGTATGGTTAAATTAGATATCAGTGCATTAGTTAGCAGATAAACTCTATAAAGACTTTCTTTTCATTCCAGGTTGGTTCATTCCCATGTTATGGAGAGCATACTGCAGCTCAGCTCCCACAGCTTCTGCGCCAGGTCGTCGTCTTTGCCAGCGGAGGAGCAGCTGGTACGAGCACAGTCACTGCAAGCAAGGACACATTAGATAAGTAAAGTTAGATAGACTGTATTACATCAGTGATCTGTTTATCTTTAAATATACAGTCTTTTATTTGCAAGTTAACATTACCAGGAGCTGCTTTATCTAAATGTATACAGCCATGTAATGGTTAATTACAACCAGCTTCGTTGTTATATTGTATTAGTAGGTCAACGGTTTCCATAATGAGGTCCAGATCCCACCAAGCCTTTGGAAATGCAAGATGATTAACAGGATTAGTGTTAAATTATTTCTCTCAGGAGGAAAATAAAACTGATAAGTTGCTGTGAAACACAGCGTTTCATTTTCAGCAGTCTCAAACTGAAAATGTTGGGAACCACCGCATTTTATTGTTTTTTTGGCATTTCCAGGGCTAAAACTCCATAAACAACTTTTCAGCATATTGTAATTCAAGTGGCCTGAGAGACCTACACCTACTTTTGGGTCTATTTACAGATTTTAGAAAATCTAGTCCATGAGGGGAGATTCTGTCCAATCACAGTTCTTTGAACCAGTGTGTGTCCTTCTTATTGGCTGTTCTACAAATGCAGATGGTGGAAAACCTGATGCAATGGCAGAAAGTTCTGCAGGAAAAGTTGCTACTTGAGTTGCTACATCAAAGCAACCCAATAAAAAGGTTGATGGACAAATGAAAAAGAAAAGAGTCTCAAAGAGAGTCTGACAATAAAACATGATTCAAAGTTGTCAAAGTGTTTCGGAGATGAAGAGAACTTTGTGATTGCATCGGCCTTAAGTTGGACTCCAAGCTTGTTGTTTTTCTCTTGGACAGATAAGCTGCTGTCATCTCAAAGTCTCGCAAGTTTACAAAGAAAAACAGGACATTAATTCTTATAGAACTGCTGCTATATAATGTTATCGAGATCACAGCAATCCATACCTGTAGTATTGACCAGTCTCATTCTCCAGTGACGGTTCCACGGCACAGTAGATTGTCGTCTGAGCTCCCTGGACAGGGGTTTTGAGAAAAGGCGAGGATATCTTCATGACGAACTGCAGAGGGCCGTTCAGGTGACGCCCCAAATCGGTCTTAACGACACCAGGATGGAGAGAGTAGGTTGTCACACCTGTGCCTAAAAAAACAAAACAAACCAAAAAATGAGCCTTTGAGGAAAAAGAATTACAGAATAAACTGTTGCTGCACCTCGTTGGCCCATTTACTGTTCAAATCAAACTAAATGGATGATGCTAGATGCTCCAAAAATGGATAAAATAACAGCGATAAGTCTAAATAACACACCTTCTAGTCGTTTAGCCAGTGAGTGGGAGAAGAGGACGTTGGCCAGCTTGCTCTGGGAGTAAGCTTTGCTCTTGTCGTAACCATTCTCGCTGTTGATGTCCTCCAGATTGATGGTGCCCCAACCATGAGCCATGGAGGACACGGTGATGATCCTGGCTGGTGCTGATCTTTTAATCAGGTCAAGCAACAAGTATGTCAGCAAGAAATGACCTGGAGAAGAAGGAAATGTGACTTTTAAATCCAATTATGAGTTTTAGAAAACAGAGAAAGGATACTGTGTAAGTATTGTAACCCAATTTGTAACATCTTAATTCTAAAACAAAGATCAAACAAAAGGATTTTCCCACATCACCAAAATGTTTGTCTAACAATTTTTGTGTATTCATTTCAGAAGAAATCATTAAACTAACATGTGGCTGTTAGTGAATCAGAAATTTTTACTTTTATAGAAATGGATATTGTACCAGTGACACCTGGCTGTGGATTATCAATGAACATAAGAAATGTTGGGGCAAAACATGTCACTCTCAAAGCCAGTCAAGGTTTTGGCAACACCCATGTCACTTCAACACATGACACGGTCTGATGAAGCCAACAGTACCACGTCATCTGCAAAAAGCAGAGACGTGATCCTGAGGTCCCCAAACCGGACACACTCCTCACCCCGACTGCACCTTAGAGATCCTGTCCATGAACACCGCAAACAGGATCGGAGACAAGGGGCAGCCCTAGCGGAGTCCAACACCCACCGGAAAGGTGTCTGACTTTGTGCTGAGAATGTGAACATAGCTCTCATTTTGGTTGTATAGGGACCAGATGGCTGATGTCAACGGGCCCGGTACCCCATACTCCAGCAGTACCCCCCACACAGCCCCTCTGAGGACACGGTCGTAGGCCTTTTCCAAATCCACAAAACACATGTGGACTGGCTGGTCGAACTCCCATGACCCCCAAAGTAAAGAGCTGGTCCACCGTTCCAGGACCAGGACGGAATCCGCATTGCTCCTCCTGAAACTGAGGTTTGACAACAGATCAGAGTCTCCCTTCCAGCATCCTAGAGTAAACTTTCCCGGGGAAGCTGAGAAGTGTAATACCCCAATAATTGGAGCACACCCTCCTGTCCCCCCTTTTAAAAATGGGAACCAACACCTCGGTCTGCAACTCCACAGGCACCGTCCCCAATGCCCACACGGCATTAAAGAGACGTGTCAGTCAAGACAGTCCAACAATGTCCAGAGCCTTCAGCGTCTCAGGGCGACATCCACATCCAAGTATATTTTTTGGGGGGAGTTTTCCCTTTTTTTTTATTGAGAGAGAGACAGGGTGAAAGGGGGTATAGAGGAGAGAGTGACATGCAGCAAAGGGTCTTGAGCCGGACTCGAACTCATGACCGCTGCTGACAACCTGCGCTGACATGGTAACGCCTTAACTCAGCGAGCTATACTGAGGAGTTTCTTAACTACCTCGGCAACCTCTTGAGGAGTTCCTTGAAGTACTCTTTCCATTGCCCAACAACGTCCCCAGTCCGGGTCAGCAGTTCTCCCCCCTGACTGTACACAGCCTGCGCCAAGCCCTGCCTCCCATTCCCGAGGCGTCGAACGGTTTGCCAGAACTTCCTCAGCACCAACTGAAAGTCCTTCTCCATAGTCTCTCCAAACTCCATGGTACCTGTCTGCTGCTTCAGGAGACCCCCAGGCCAAACAGTAATGAAAAGCCTCCTTCTTTAGCCTGACGGCTTCCTTCACCGCTGGTGTCCACTAGCGGGATTTTAGGTAGCCACCGCGACAGGCACCAGTGACCTCATTCCAGCACCTTAGAGTAAACTTTCCCAGGGAAGCTGAGAAGCATAATACCCCGATAATTGGAGCACACTCTCCGGTCCCCCGGAACCACCACCCTAGTGTGCAACTACACAGGAACTGTCCCCGGCCTGGCTCCAGGAGGGGGCCCCACTGATAATTCATGTGTCAAATAAAAACTAAATCTGTGGATCCAAGACAATCAATCACTGACAGCGGTATCCAAGATTTCAATTCTTATTGGTTTTGTTATTTACCCATGTGATTGACACCAATCTGCATCTCAAAGCCGTCTGCAGTTTTCCCATAAGGACAAACCATCACACCGGCGTTGTTGATGAGGATGTTGAGTTTTGGCTCATCTGTAGAAAAAAAAAAAGAACCAAGAGGTTAAACTTTGTTGCTTTAAAGTATCTTCACTGTTTTCTCAGGAAGAAATGATTTCACCTTTGTTAATGGCTTCAGCAAATTCTGTAATGGACTTGGTGTCAGACAAGTCGAGTTTCATGCACTTGATGTTGTCGTTGCCTGAGGTTTCGATGATTTCTTTCAAGGCCTCCTGTGCTTTCTCCATGTCCCTGCATGCAATGATGATCTTTGCTCCTAAACAGATGAATAAACAATAGATTTACAACAGCATGGGCAATGTGTGTGTAGACATACTGATTATTTGTATGCACAAATGCACAGACAATCAACAGATACTCAAGAAATATGTGGGTGAATGGGTGAAGAGCACCCTCTTGTGACCAAATGAGTACATTACTTTATGCTTATTACACATGAAAAGGAAGTTTCAATATGGACAGTAAGAAACATGGCCAACATTCACTAAATATATGAGAAAACATAACAAAATTGACCCATGAAGAAAAATAGCAATCAGTTAAAAAAGTGTCTGAGGCAGCTGCATGGAAGATGAACCGTTTTACTCTCATTATAAGAAGTTATTTTAATAAAGTTAGTTTTTATTAATACTATCTGTGGTTCAGTATTAATGAACATATTCAGTGTTTTACTCTAAATGCTGCAAGTTACATATTGAGGCCTGTAGAAATATAACTAAAAAATACTAAATGTTTGCTTTGACTTATATTTTCGTTACAGTTCCTTTTTTTTCTAATATTATAGGAAATTATATTAATAGTTTCTATTCATGTATTCTGAATGTTGATGTCTCAGTACTAAACAACAGATGAAAAAAATATTTATTAATTTTTTTGTAATTAAAACCAGGTATCAAACTCCAATGTTGTCTGAGTTCAGTCTAAATGTGTAACTCTGAGTATCAGAATCACTGTTTTTTATTTAGTTACAGTTCTTGTGTGGTATGGAAGAATTTTAATGCTTAAATTCAAACATATGCTTTTCTGTTTATGGATGCATTTACAGCATCGGAATTAAATAAAAAACTAATTACAGGAAAACAAGTGAGGGCTAAGCTGCTTAGAACTCCAATGACTAACACAGCTTTATTTTTGCTCTGTCATGATTACTTGCAAACATACAATCTGCTGTATAAAAGAGGATCAGTGTGAGGTGCAATCTAAGAGGTTAGAATCCAAACTTCAAGTTGTAGATTTAGATTTCAGTCAGACCCACCTCTCTTTGCCAGGTC
Organism: Chromis chromis; assembly: GCA_900302755.1. Lineage (NCBI taxonomy): Eukaryota > Metazoa > Chordata > Actinopteri > Pomacentridae > Chromis > Chromis chromis. The sequence goes on from OMNN01096201.1 coordinate 14,323, forward strand.
TTTGGCAGTTTCTTTGCCGATGCCAGTGTTGGCTCCAGTGATCAGCACAGTTTTGCCATCCAGCTTTTCAGCAGAGGACCAGGCTCTCCGGAAAAAACTTCAAGGAAATTGAGAAATGTCTGTGAATGTCTCAACCAGCAACAAGGGTGTGACAACACAACACACAACAACACATATGATAGTTTACACTCACCTACAGCAAAGAAAACATTTATCAACATTGTTTTCAGCCATTAACTTATTGATTTTAGTCA
>OMNN01096202.1:555-29497 GCA_900302755.1 Chromis chromis
CTAATGTTTGTAGAAAAAGTCTGCAGCCTAGGGGCTTGATTTTATACCCCTGTGGCCATGGAAGTGATTGGAACACCTGGATTCAATTATTTGGAGTGGTGTCCCAATACTTTTGGCAATATAGTGCATCTTCAGCTTTAATGATTAGAACAGGTTTGATGATTTCTCATACACTGAAAGTAATGTGTTAGTGATAAATTGAATCATCTCTCAAACTGCTGAGTCACTGATACTGAATAAAAGTGATGAATCATAGTAACTGCAGCTGGATAGCTCAGTGACTAACATCCCAGACCTCGGCATGGGAGATCAGTGGTTCAAATCCCGGTCAGGGTGCAGGTATCCGGTGAGGACCCTTAGGCCAGGTCCTTAATGCTGCCCCGCCTACCTACCTATGTACGTCGCTTTGGATAAAAGCATCTGCTAAATGAATCTGTAGAATTGTAATCATAACGGTGCTTATTCCAGCTGCACTCACCAAAACTCAGTTTGCCTTTATTGTTGGCCACAGCGTGCAGCAGGGCGACGGTGCCACATGAATTGACCGCCGTCTGCCTCAGGAAGTAAACCTCAGAGCCTCCTGAAACCTTGTCTGCCTGCTGCGCTCTGAAAGACTCATGCTGCCGTGCACAAAGACACACACACACACACACAGAGCGTGGTCATGAGACACAATGTGCAGCCAGTCCTTTAAATAAATATATATGCGCAGATCAACCCTTTAAGACCTGAGCCTCAAAATGTCCACCTGGTCTTTTTTTCTTATTTTGATTACAAAAAGGTAAGAAAATGTCCTGTGAGTGCTGGTGCCCATTTTTTCAGAAGAAACTAAGTATCTGGCAGTTATTTATGATTTACTGCCTGTTATAAGAGTTACGGTAATGACCGTGATGGCAATGTCGTTGCGCTTTACAGCCAATCATTATCATGTCCTTATGGTAATTTTACGGTAATTTCATCCAGTGGATTCCTGGGGGGGCACGAATGAAATTACCGTAATGACACCATATTGGCTGTAAAGGGCAACATTGTTGAGCTTTACAGCCAATATGGTGTCATTACGGTAATTTTACGGTAATTTCATCCAGCAGATTCCTGGGGTGGGGCACGAATGAAATGACCGTAATGACCGTAATGGCAATGTCGTTGTGCTTTACAGCCAATATAGTGTCATTACGGTAATTTCATCCTGCGGATTCCTGGGGGCGAATTAAATTACCGTAATGACAAACATATTGGCTGTAAAGAGCAACGCCTCAGCTTTCAGAAACCATTGGATTTTTTTCCGATATCACAAACGGTGACATTTACGGTATTCCAAAGTGCGCTTGCTTAAAGGGACTTAAAGGGTTAAAGTGCACTATTACAAATCAACAAACAACATTTTGGAGACAAACTAGGTAGCTAGAAATTTAAATTTGGAGTTTTAATCGTACTGTATGTCAGCTGTTTGACCCTGGGGATGAGGTGTGGTTCACAATACAAAGCATCTGCTGATTCATGTCCACCACACCAGCCTGTAACATTACAGCTCTGCATCTCGGTGTCACCCCACCCCAGACAGCCTGTACCACTGGCTCACCCCACCCTCTGGTTCCAGGAAGTAGCCCCCACCACCACCACATTATTATTATCATCATTATTACCTGTTGCGTCAGGGGGAAGAGCAGCATCAAGGCACAGCATGGTTTCGGGACGGCGGAGAGTTGATCGCCTTCCAGCCCCAGAACATCCACGAAGCGCCAGCTCTCACCCACGCCTAGCTTGTTCATCATCTGAAACACACACAAAAACACGCTGGGATGAATGGACACCGAACAGCGATCGGGCATCGATGAATGCTGCCTGCCTGGTGAGGCCGCTCAGAGATGCTGCGTTGTGCCGGTCCGCTCAGACCACACCCTTCAACCCAGACACTGAGGACCGCTCCTGGAAGGATGCTGCCGCTCATTAAAATGACATGAACCCGTCTCCAGCTTCTCCTTTTAACGCTACGAGCCACTTCTTTACAAACACAGGCGACACTAACTGCACTAACACGATGCTGCGCAGTACCCCAGTGTTACGGCAGCGTTGGTGTCAGTTTAACCGGCCCCCCCAAACTTACTTGACAGTTGAATCAAACGGTTACCAACATGTCGCCATTACACGGCGGCTAACGTTTCACACCCACCTTGTTCAGCATCTGAAACGACACAAACACAGATAAGAGGTGAGCTGTCTGCCTGTTAACACGCTGCAGAATCGATTAAGCCGTTATTTCCCCCCACCTCGGGGTTGATTTCCATCGGGGTCCACTCCATGATTGCGGTACTTTAACAGTCGTCTCTCCTATCGGGGTTCAACGGTTGTCAGTTGAAGTTACAGACTGTCCCCCGCTCTTTATACCGCCGGTCGTACCATTCACCTGGCAGACGCGGGGGTGGGCGCGGATCAAATGACCGTCGGTGCTCAGATTTAACCCGGCTTCCTGAGAAATATCACATGGAAGTAAGCTGTAAATGTTAAGTTTCTTCACGCTTAACCACGAAAGGACACCTTAGAAGGATATTAACCCGTATTAAAAGTAGATTTAAGTGACATGACACCGCTAAATCTGAGATCACAGTGGATAAATCAACGTTCCTTCTAGAAAGGAGGGTGTGACGTTATCATCAACAGTGCTTCTTGTTAAAGATCAATATGAGACTGAGTGGGAGTATTAGGTTAAAGCAGCTAGTTTCTCCCTTCTTGCTCACATAACAAGCTAATCTAGCAGAGCATTATGATAATAGTGAAGTCTTCTCTTGAATTTCTCTTTTATTATTGTTGCTGGAAGTTTTTTTTATGGAGAGTAGTTTAGCTTCTGCTGCAGTGTATGAGGTTTGTTGTGTACAGCGAGCACGGAAAAGGCTTTTGAATGCATTACAATTTTATTGTCACCCATGAAAAATTAATTACACATTATACATGGACTGCATTCGTTTACGTCGTGTACACTGGAAAGCATCATAAGGGAATCCATCAACCTAGACTCATTTTCACACCACATTAGAGCTTAAAAACATGAGTTGAATGAATGATCAGTTTGACGTTCACTCGCCTCGTCATATTAGGTTTGTTAGAAGCAAAACTGGCACATAAACAGACTTCCCAGGATGCACTGTTAGGGAGTTAAGACTCTCCAGAGACTCTTGGTTGGAAACTGGCTTTGGTTCTTTCATTCATGTTACATCAAGTTGTGCATGTTTCTTTTCATAATAATCCAAATAATTCCAGCCGTGACAAATTGCAATGCACCTACGCAGGTGGACCCAGTCAAGTGCCACAGCTCTCTAAACACATGCACTCATGAGTTAAATGATCATCTAAGCAGGTGACATGAAACACAGAATATCCCTCACACTGAGTTCAGTCCCTACAACCATAGACTAATCATTTATTTCACTGTAACTGGCAGAAACCTCACAGATTGTTTTTGTAAAATGAAGAAGAAACTCTTTAAACTTAAAAATATTAGAGGAAAGCAAGTCTGTCTGTAGCCGTTGTCTATGTGACTTGTTGATTCAACTTAGTATCTTTGGGTTTATTGAACTCATATTCCTACGTTCAGGTTTTTTAACTCAGCATTATGCTTTCAAGCAACTGACTTTGATCTAATTAAACAACCAAAGTGCACTTAATGCTCATTTTTAAGGCAGCAGGGGACAATAAGCTGAATTCACTTTAACCCTTTAAGTCCTAGTGCGACATCGGCGACACATTTGGGCTAGCGCACTTTATAATACCGTAATTGTGATAGCCATATACAGTAAAACTTTGAATATTATTTTGGTTAAAAATATAGAAATTTCCTGTGTTAAAAGCTAAGGGTAAAATCTAACGTTAAAAATCTAAATATTGCTTTAAGGTAAAGTTAAGTTGATAAAACAATTTAAAAACATTATTTCATTTGGTAAAGGTAAGATCCTCCCTTTATATGGATGCCTGTGACGTTGTTATGTGGTTTTGAATGAGCTACAGGTGTGGGAGCACACAGATTTTCTACCTGTGGACATGGACATGTAATATTCTACTTTTTTGCTTGGAATAAACGGACTTAAATGGATTACGTTGTCCTGGTCTTCAGTGTCAGAAACCTTGCACTCCTGTGGTTCAGAGCGACTGTATAGTGATGTTTAAAACAGCCGCTACACTCCCCCTATAAACTGGTTAGCTTGTGTATAGAACTGTATTTGACAATCTATCAAGAACTGTATTGCTTAATGCATCCGTTTTTTTTTGTTTTTTTTTCCTTAAAGTTAATTCTATTTTGCTTAATATTTTCTGTGCCCTCGCCTCAGTTTTAATGGGGCTATTTAAAAGTTAAGTAATGGGCTGTAGAAAGTTACATTAGGTAGTTAAGCAGTTGCTACTGTCCATTCAGTGAAACAGTTCACCTTTTCCATTCTGTCATTACAGAGCACTCTGGCTGTGGGATAAAGATCGCTGTTGTAGGTCAAAAAGCCGATACAGGGCTTCCAGGGAAACAGAAATACCAGCCCAGCGGGAAGGCAGGCTGAGAAACTCACACCAGTCACCAGCCGAACGGCGGGAAAATGCCTGGGCTTTTTAGCGCTAAGCTGATCTATTCTAACAGGCACTTGTACAAGTGTAACACACATGTAGAATCAAATAGAACTTCAAAGTCTTGCTGGCTGCTTAAATAATCAAAGTGGCAGGTGGACTGATGTTTGTTTCCCTCGCTCTCTCTCCCTCCCTCTCTCTCTCCTCTCTGTCTCCTGCTTGATCAGCTGATCAAGTAAGAATTAAAAGCCTGTCTCATTGTTAATCCTTGTTTTCAGCCCCCATCCTAGGGGTGATAGGAACAGGATGTCCCACACAGACACACAGTTGCTGTGATGACGCTCCAGGCTTTAGCAGTGTATACTACTCAGCAGCACAGCACAACAGTAACAGGGAAAAGCAGATGTCTAGACTGATGACAACACAGTTGATTCAAAAACAAAGATAGAGATCTGTATTGGCTTTGATTCCAGGAGCACCAACCAGCAACTCATCCGTTAAAATTTCACAGGTTCAACCCTCAGCACCAGGTTTTCTGTAACAACACACTCCTAACAGTCTTACCAGGAAGTGGTTGTGTGCTTTTCTTTCATGCGGGAAATACACTTTTTGGCAGCGTCAACATGGTGGTATCTGATTAATATTAATAATATCAGCTATTTTCAATTCCACTGTCATGTCAGACAATGTCAGAGACCTCTACAACAATCTCAGATCCCCTCATCTGAGACTTTAACACTTTCTTGAATCACGTTTTAACCATCTATGCAAAGATTTACATAAGAAAATACACTTTGGACACGCTTTTCTTTTCTCTTATTAATATTGGAGCATAAATAACCATCATTTTTTACAAGGTTTTGTTTGTTGTTCCCTTTTTAGTATTTATATGCTGCAATTTTCCACAGAACCAAAACACCTTCATTCAGAAGTTCAAGGTTCAAGTTCAGACAAGTGATTTTGGGCTATCTAAACCCCACTTGACATGATTAGGAAGTCAATAATGGAACTGTGATGGCTTTCCATTAATTGCGTTTCCCTCGTGACAAAGACTGCCAGGAACAGGCCTCCGGGGTTCCATCAACTTCCTGTATGATTTGGTTTTGTAATTACCATTCCCTCTGTGGCAAAGCTGAATCATGATGGCTAAACTGACAATGCAGCCAGTGTTTCTCACGTGTTTCAAACATAAATATAAATGGGATTTTTTTGCATTTTCAAAATTATGTTAAACATCACTTTTCCTCTTATATCAAAATGCAACTACAGGGCTGTTCTAAATCAAATGTTTCCCTACTGTCATGATGTCAATGCTGAAAAACAGCCAATTACCTCTACTTATAAAACAGATATTATATGCTACTAATTCTGAATCAAAGGTCTTCAAATGTCTTCTCCTGTCCGTCCAAAACCCAAAGATATTCAGTTCATATATGACAACGATAAGCAGCACATCCTGACATCTGACAAGCTGGAATGAAGATAACTGTCATTTTATTTCTGTCAATCTGCTCTAATGTCCAAAACTCAGCCTGATCCCAAAAGAGGGACTAAAACCAGTTGTTTTGTGTTGGGTCTAGCAGTGACTTCTCTTTATCTATTTACTCTGCATTGTATTGCATTATCAAGTGCACATTACTTTCTTCCCAAGCAAACACTTTTTTAAAGATATGTGAACCATGCAAAGTCTATTTTGTATATTAATTATTAAACCCCAGGTAAATACAGAAGAAGCGAGTCATGTTCAACACAACAGAAGCTTAAGAGAGAGTCACTAAAAACAGTTGAGAAACTGTGGAAGCTGATGTTTCCACACTCTATTTTTTCCCCATTTGTAGAGGGTTTGGTGTGCACGGCTAACTGTGGGAATCCAGTGTGTGCGCAATTATTCCTGTCTTTTGTCCAAACTTCACACACTCCATATCCTCACAGCGCTTTCCAGCACTCAGGCTGAAATGGGAAATCAACAGCACCAGTACAACGTCCTCAGACAGAGCAAGAACTTGATGATGTACAGAAAACACAACAATATTGCTGTGTTTCCAGTCTCACACAAAGCTGGTTCTGTTTTGGCCAGACAGTCTGTCAGTGTGCAGGTTCACTCACTGAATCAGTCATTCAGAAAACCAGTCAGTCAGAAGTCTGTGCGTGGTGTCTACAGGCCGATTCGCATCAGCAGAACAAGGGTCTCGATTCATTCAGTCCATTAACTGCTCTACATGGCTGACCAGCACTGTCCTGTTCCATCTCTTGAGCCTCCCAGTAGATACCAGGCATCACCACCAGCCAGTCAGCTCACCTGGTTAAATGCATGAGACTCAGCGCGGTCTGACAAACAGGCTGCTCACCAAGTGCTTTGAGCTATAGAGACAGCATTATAAAGTGAGCACACTATCAACCCTAACAGCTGTGTTTGTGTTTGGGCTGCCAACATCCATGAAAAATCAAAATCCCTATATTCAAACAAAATAACGCAACGTACCGGAGTTACAGAAGAGTTCCTGGGATTGTTTTAGTTGTGTAATCTTGTTGAGCAATCTTGAGAATATTTTCAGAATATGTATGTCAAAATATGTTATATGGTAGAACAGGGTTCCTACAGGTTTCTTCAAGTTAAATTTAAGACTTTTTTAAGACCTTTTTAAGACCATTTAAGAAAAATGAATACCCATTTCGCAGCCCTACCGGCAAAGAAAAACAAAATCCGTGAGTTTGAGTTCGATGTCGGAATCAGGAAACATGCACTTGAAAAGCTCCGAGATACCTTCGTTTCCATTGTAAGAGTTGTGTTTGGCTGCGTTGCGTTCTAAGTTATTGTTTCCGCCCCTTCACTTGATTAAAATTAACCGTGGTTGACAAATAAAACTTTCAAGTAATGTGGCAAGGAGAAAATTTAAGACCAAGATATCAAAATTCAAGACTTTTTCAAGACTTTTTAAGGCATTATTTCCAATTTCATAAATTCAATGCTTTTAAGACTTTTTAAGACCCTGTAGGAACCCTGTAGAAATGCTTAAAGCCTGTGCAGCATCCGGATGGCAATAATTACTGGGCACAGAAAATTGGAGATGTAGTTTTCATTGGCTGCTCCAAATGAATTCTTGGATCCAACTTAGATGTCTCAATTATTAAATTAACCTAATGAAGAAGCGCATATCTAAGTTAGTTTAACAACAAGTACAGGCACCATTCACACGAAGCACCAGCTGTGTGTTACAGGTAAAGAGCAGTAATTTGCACAGTGACAGGAATATCAAAAGCAACGCTGGATTGCTTCCTCCTCCCTCCCTCCCTCGCTCCTCCCAGTCGTCCCATTGGAGATGTGTGGTCTGAAGCTTCCTGTTGATAATTACAGTCTGTTCAAAAGGAAAACACTAACCGAACATCATTCCTGTTAGTGATGAAAAGATGAACTTCCTTCTCGTTCTAACTCACAAAAAGACCCTCCTGCCTGTCATCTCGTCACATCACGCCAAGATTGACTACGCTCCGTGCGACTGTGTGTGAAATGTATTTTTGATGATTGCTGAGTGTGCACCTGTAGTTTGTGCATTTTAATGGGGATACATAGAAAGAATGTAGAGGAGTTTGATTAATTTGATAAAGTAGAACGTAAGATTTGAATATATCCTCATATTTAGTCTGCTCTGACACAAGAGAGCATATACATATATACGTAGACACCGTATTGACTGTGGAGGGACGTGCCTAAAGCGCCGCCATCTTGGTACAGGGCTAGCAGAGGAGGGAGTGCATGGACATCTATGGAAGTAAGAGGTAGTCCACAATCTTAAAGTAGAATTATTCACTAATGTTCAACCGATTTCCATATGGTTTGATTCGTTAAAAACGTCACACACGTAGCTATGACAGGATGCTGGGATATCCTTTTGTTCTATTGATGTTTGCCTGTCTGTCCTCCATGTCTGACGTTTGTAACAAACAACCCGCGTGAATATATGTTGACAAATGATCGATTTATGATCACTTTTATAGTGCAAACATGTCATTCCTCTATAGACGTAATGCACTGTAGCAGTAAGTGGCACTGCACCAAGATGGCTGCCGCATAGGTACGTCGCTCCGGCAGCAGCAGTCAACGCGGCGTCTACTTATATATGTCTATGATAAGAAATACAAACAGCTATTCACTCCTGTTGTTGCTTGTCTTTGGTGTAATCACATGAAGTTTTATTTGTCTCTCTTAATTTGCTTCAGTCTCGAGACGGACGAAAGTCAATTCCCCATGTTGTCTCTGTAACCGGGAACATGGACCGTGGCTTGATGGCTTTTCTGTCCAACTCACTCCAGCAGCTGAAGAGAGAGGATGGCAAACAGAGGCTGCAGCAGAGAAAGGTGCTCAGCAGCTCACTTGACACTCTTTGGTCTCTCTTTTGTGATGTGATTTCTGTGTCTGAATCTTGGTTCCTGTTGATTTCAGGTTCTGAAGTTGCATCCAGTGTTGGCTCCAGTTAAAGTGGCTCTAGACATTGGTAGGGGAGCAACTGTGGAGCTGAGACGGGTAAGAAAACCATGTATTTAGAGTAGGGAGATTTTTTGTTAAATTTGGGTGAATGCACAGTGTAAGATAGGGTCAACTGATATGTGAAAAAAATCTTTCAAGTGACTGTAATAGAATCAGTGCAAAACTATTCATCCATGTCTTAACTGTATGGTCGTTTGTCAAAATAGATTAATGAACATTTAAATATTCTGTAGGTTTGTGAAGGCCTTCTGCAGGAATTCCTGGAAGCTAAGATCTCTGCATGGCCTGGATATCTTGATACTGTGCCAACATCAATGGAGCAGCTGAACGCCAAGTAAATGCTCTCAATGTGTCGACGCTACACTGTCTGAAAATGCTCAAACACATCATGCAGATTAAATAGCTCTTTAGGAGCAACTTAGTGATGTTTATTTTCCTCTGGGTTATGTGTGGTTTCTTTGTTGATGCATTGCAGGTATGATGAGATGGGAGTTCTCTTCACTGTGGTGATCGGTGAGAACACGTTGGAGAGCGGCCTCCTTCAGGTCCGCAGCAGAGACACAACCATCAAAGAGACCATGCACATCTCTGAGATCAGGAACTTTCTGTCCAAATACATCTCTGCAGCCGACAACATCTGAATATACTTTTGGGTTTTAGCAAAGGACATTTGTTATTGTGCTGCCTCAATTTTGTATCTCTTCTAAATACTAAATACTGAGACCTCTACATGTTGGGTATTTCATTGTGCGGATTATTTAAAATAAATCTTCCCTGATTGAGCTCAAGGTTTTGGATTTTTACATGTTCATAATGTAGACTATTGGAATGAGATGTTCAGAAACTCACTGTGCATGTACCCCCATCATCCTACAGCCTCCTTTTAGTGCATTCACTGCAACAATGTGGACAGATATCTTAAATCTGCATGTGATCAAGTCTGTCTGAACAGTGGCAGTCACACCGAAGGAAGTTTAAAAGTAAATCTTTATTTGTGTCTCAATTTCTATTAAAATATCCAAAATATCTCTTTAATGCTTTCATTGTTGTGTGTTTGTTCTGGTTGCTAATGATCCTCATGACAATTGTTCTCTGAGTTGAAGGCTCATTCTTTATCAGAATGTTATATTTCATTTGCTGTAATTAAAAAAACGGCCCTACCTCAATTAGAAATTTAGTTTTCCTCTGTATTTCTATTTTTTTTACTTTGAGAGAAACCTGTTAGGGAGTGTATAAGGGTTACAAGCCAAATCTCGCGAGATTTGCCGCGTTGCCCCTCCCTGCGCCGTCATTGGTCGCTGGCTGCACCTCTGACTGAGCATGTGTGTGTGTACCGCTTAGCTGTTAGCATTCAGAGATGGCCGCAGACAAGCAAAACGAAGGTAAAGTTTCCCTCATGGATGAAAACAAAGAAAATTTACCAGATGGAGGGCTTGGACTGGAAAGTATCCTTCAGAGTACGAAATGTGGAGCTTCGGTTTTACCTTTTATTCAGCGAACCTGTTTCACTCTCAGAAGCTAACGTTAGCTTGCTAGCTAGCTCGGTTAGAGGATAACGTTAGCTAGCGTTATTAGGCGACGTGTCATACTGAAGCAGGCTGTCCGTAGTAGGCATGAAAAGCTGATTTACAAGCCTTGACACACAGTTTATTATGAATGAAGTAAGCTAAGAATACCAGTTGTTATGTGTCGCTGTAGCCCTGTTAATGTATTCACTTGTAACTTTGCATTTGTAGCTACACTGACAGTTACAAGAACATATCACAGTACTACAGTCAGATAGTCCATTCAGCTACTGCCAACATGACTGACATATTCATATTTGCATTTGCATAACTAATTTTACCTTTAAGTCTTATGACGTGACGGTGCAGATAGGGTTGTACCTTAACAATGATCCATAGTCTTGCAAATCATCAAGGAGTCCCAGCAGCAGCATGGCCTCAGGCATGGAGACTACCAGAGATACAGGTAAACTGTCATTTATGATTCATAATACTGCACCAGCTGGATCATAGCTGAGCTAGAAATCTCTAGTGAACGTCTGCAGTGCTGTCCCACAGAGATCTGCACAGTTTTTCCTCAGTCAAAAGAAATTTATAGCACACATCTGTTAACTTTTTCTATGGACTGACACTCAGCTTCTGTCAGTAACATATGTGTTTCAGTATTTATTATAATCCTACATCAAATTTACCTACACAGAACCTGTATGCACTGTGGAAATGTAAAAAACGCTCTATGAATCATTTTGATCATATAGAGTAGAATATCTTATTGGTGACAGAATAATGCAAACAACCAAACAGATTTAATTATGTAGCACCTTATTATACAAAGGTAACAACAAAATAACAAAAACAGTACAAACAAGTTGTGTAGAGTGCACAAAATGTTTAGAAAATATTTAAACCTGATGGACTAAAACAGTAGAAAAAGATTAGAAATACAGTAAGTAAAAGATAAAGTATACATGAAGAATAGAAAAAATAATTAAAAGTAAGTGAATAAAAGTGCAGGCAAATTTAATAAAAGTAAAGGCAGTTCAGACCAGACTCTCTAAAATATAACTGATTCATTAACAGCAGTGGAAAAAGAACTGTCTTTGGCTTGGTTTAAAAAAAAAACAAAAAAACAGAAGGCTACAACTGGGACAAATTTAATTTCCTCGAAGAGCTGGTTAACAGACAGCATAATGACTAAATGTCATCTCACAGTTTCTGGTCTCAACTATGGACACCACTGACTGATCAGTACAGATCTAAAAGACCTTCCAGGCTTGTTCTCAGCTAACATACCTCTGATTTATTTTGGGCCCAGACCATTCAGAGACTGAAAGACAAGAAATAGGACCCTAAATTAAATTCTATATTAAACTGGAAGCCACTGCAGGATCTAAGAATCTGAGTATTTAGTTCTCTCTTCTATTTGTAAGAAGTCTTGTATTTATGGTGTAATGTAATCAAATACAACAGCTATGACATAAGGTGTATCTAAAGACGTCTATATCCAGTTTTTTCCACCACATTGACTGTATATGAGGCCTTAGTTGTAAACCCATAATTAAATAATTGCTTCTCAGAAGGTGTTAACAGAGTCTGCACATTATAAGCATTGAAAGACTTATCTGTTGATTATTTTCTCAATGAGTCGTTTAGTTCTTTGATCTTGTGAAAAATGTCAGTGTTTCCCAAATTTTGAGATGACATTCTGAAATGTCTTATTTTGTCCACAATCCAAAGAATCATAAAGTTTTGAGTTGACTATTAATTTAATCATTGACGAGTAATTGATTTATTGTTGCAGCTCTAATAAATAGCGGGGTTATGACAGAAGTTATTGTATATATTTGGCTTAGATTGTGTAAGTGTTACCTTCACAGCAACAGTATTTTACACACATTGTGGCTCAAATATCAACTGGTGTTTGCAAGACTATATAGTATAACAACTATTCAAAGAAAATATTTAAATTACATGTTAGCATATTAATTTACTGTATTGTTTTTGTGTAACTATTTCCAGGGGATACTGCTCCCGCAGGCTGCGTCGCCTACGCAAGACGCTTGGCTTCAAGATGGGAAACCGGCACAAGTTTGTTGGGAAGAAAGTGACGGTCGAAATGCTTTCTGACAGCAGGTTAGGAAACATTCACATGCTAAACCACAGAATTAAACCAGGCCTTGTAATAATTCACCGGGTGTGTCCGGTCAGATGTGCTAGCAAACAACTGATGCGATTGCCTCCCCCTCTTCAGGTATCTTTTGCTGGTTTTGATGGAGGCAGAGCGTGCGTGGAGCTACGCCATGCAGCTGAAGCAGGAGGCCAACACAGAGCCACGTAAACGCTTCCACCTGTTGGCTCGACTACGCAAAGCTGCCAAGCACAGTGAGAAGCTGGAGAAGCTCTGTGAAAGCCCTCGTGTTGACGCTAAGACGAAGCTGGAGGCACAGGTACAAAAGAGAGATTCATTTTCAGTCTGCTTTTAGAGACATGTGTGGGTGTTTAGCATACAGGGCAACCCTTCTCGTGTCATCCCATGACTCTATTTTTATCCGTCTCTATGCATGAAACAAATTGCTATTATTGATAAGCTGCATCATAGTGAAAAATAGTCGGTCCTACAACAATTATGTCTTGTTTTTTACTTTAGGCCTACACTGCATACCTGACTGGTATGGTGGAGTTTGAGCTGCAGGAGTGGAAGCTTGCTATGGAGGCCTTCAACAAGTGCAAGTGAGTTTTGTTATCCCTGCAGTTTTCTAATACTGTGACTGAATTAGTGGACGTATGTTTGGTCATCACGTTGTCATGTATGATTTATTTATTAACTCTTTGTCTTGTCAGGACCATCTATGAGAAACTGGCCAGTGCGTTCACTGAGGAGCTGGCAGTTTTGTATCGTCAGCGCGTTGACGAGATATCGCCCAACATCCGCTACTGTGCTTACAACATCGGTGAGCAAATTAGCTGTTCTCTTCAGTATCATTCAGAGCCATCCCGAAATGTTCTTCACACACTGGGTATGCTCTAGAGCTCAACCCCTCCTTCACGCACACTGATTAACTGAGTTTTACTATCTGATCGCAGGTGACCAGAATGCCATCAATGACTTGATGCAGATGAGGCTGACTGGTGGAGGAGGAGGGATGATGGCTGAGAAACTAGAGGTGAACATGTAACAGTTTGACATTAATGAACATGCATTATATGCACTAGTTTTTAATGGCTAATAATAACTTTATTGATGCAAGAGGCAAAAAGTGTACATATTCTCCACAAAAATACTACTTGCTGCTGATTTTAAAAAATCTGCACAATTGCCTTATCATGAATGAACTCAAAACATAATCAAAATGTGTAATTCAAAATGATTCAATATTTTTTTTCACTCCTCAGGCCCTGATCACTCAGGCAAGAACCAAGCAGGCAGCCACCATGAGTGAGGTGGAGTGGCGAGGACGAACGGTGCCGGTGAAGATCGATAAGGCCCGCATCTTCCTGTTGGGTCTGGCAGACAACGAAGCTGCCATCGCTCAGGTCAGTAACTCAAACTATGCTGCCCTCAATGTGAAGCCCCTGTTGTTAGCAGCTCTTTATGTGATTATGTCATGATTTAAAAATACTCTAAAGCCAGAAATATATTTTAAACGTAAGCATGGCTGCATCACCCTAACCATCTGCATACCCAGTTAGATGAACATGTCAGCTTATGCAGACACCCACAAATAGGGCTGATTTTTGCTTGTTTTACTGCTCTCTATGCACACAACCATGAAGTCACATTTTTGTTGCATGTCTGTCCCCCTTGGCCTCTGTATGTGTGATGTCTGGATCTCCTGTCAAAAATATCTTGAGAAAGACCACTTTTGTCTTTGCATACCCTAGTTTTGCATTGAGGTATGATTGACAGTGACTCAAGGCTTTTAATCTAAGAATATATTATTTTGTCACCATTTTTTCCATGAGGTTGTCTGATATCACTTCTATAAACTGTGCTCAGAGGGACACTACTATATTCAGGCTAGAGTACATGCTAGCTAGTTGGCTGTTTACAGAGAAGCTTCTGGTCTGAAGCACATGCACCAGATGTGTGACCCAAAAATAATTTATAGGGAAGAAACAAAGGCATTTTAACGTCAAATTTACCCACGCTAATATGGCCGCTTCTGTGAGCCTAGTTTTCTTTGAACAAAACGCATTTTAAACGTCAACATGGCATTCGATCGTTTTAATTTAATTGTAATGATTGTGATCACTATTTCCGCTGCCCCAGTACTATGCCAGTTAGCTACTGGGATTGAATGTAATGGGCTACGTTTTCTTCTTTGCTGGCTCAATCAGTATCTCCTCGTCTTCACCTGTACACATTATCAGGTGTGTCTGAGTCAGTACACCTCCCTTTCCTTCAGCCTCCACCTTTCCACATTTTGTATTTTCAAATAATTAGCTATGGACTGATCCATCTTTAAAACACATAAGAGCTAAAAGGATTGTTTCATGCAACAGGCAGGGGGAAACTGACAGAGCCAGTAAAGAAGAAAAAGTTCTACTGTCAACCACAATACCTACTTGTTGTACGGAGAGGTCCAAAACTGAATGTGACTATGTGAAATTTTAACTCACACGCACTTACTTGCAGCCTGGAGCCCTGCAGCTGCTCTACAAGCATGGTAAAGCTTTAAATCCAAAAAGTTTAAAATCTGCTTGAGTTTCAGCAGAACACTTATTTTGTTACAACTGTCCATGCAGTTCCTTAGAGTTTCAGTAGGTGGCACTCTCTTTGCAGTGCCACATGTCCCCTCACTGTCACCACAACTCATTTGTCCTGTTTTCTTGTGCCTGAAGACTCAACACACCCTGTGGACACACCTGTCACACCCACAGCCACTCAGGTCTCTGGCATGCAGCCTCTCTCATCACACAACTGCATTCTGTGCATTTCAACCCACATGAATACAGGACAACACCCAGCAGGTCTCTGTGGACAGATCAGTATTATCACGTCTGAACACCTTTCAGTTTTAAATAGACCCCCTTTGGGAGCCAGCTGTAGGTACAGATCATTGTTCGGCTAATAGTGGCTGTGACTGAATGTGTGGTAAGCACTTTGAAGCTACCAATAATTATTGCAGGCATCTTTTTCTTGGTTACACAATGGAGAGTCAGAGTGTCACACAGGCACTTTTAGTTCTGTGTGATGTACTTGATCTTCAGTTCTTTGCCTCTGGGGACAGGAAACACTGTTTGGCGAAACATCAGTCCAACCTCTAATCAGTTTATCCACCCAGCTCTCCTTCTGAACAACAGAGGTACCCAACAGGTTGAGCTGGTCATGTCAGGCCCTTCCAGGGTGTTGGCACAAGTGTGTAGCACTTAGTAATGTAATTCATCTGGGTAGATGAGAGCGGCCTCACAAGCCATCTATCCTCTATTATCACTACGAGGAATTTTCTTGTAACATTCCTCCACTGTGTTGCTTTCTAAGGGTTTTCCACCCTTTCTAAAGGTAAAAGTGGGGCAATAATGTAATCTGCAGAAAAGTTATGAAAGTTGAAGAGTTTCAAGGTATATAGTGAATCCTATATAGTGAATCATTTACAGTATTCCCACATGGCGTCTTTTCAGTTTGAGCAGAATACATGCTGCAGGTTTCTAAGAATATCGCAGAGTAACACAGGCCTATTGTATCTGTGTGTCGACAAAAGAAAGATGAGGTGAAGAACAATCCTGTCATTCACAAAGATCTGAACCCTGAAACTCCAGTATCTAATTGCTGATGAGTTATGTGCAGGAATGTCTCAGCAGCTTGCCGGACCACATACCTGCATCTCTCCCCCGGTTTGCCACAGTCACATTCCTGCTTTAACTGTTGCTCTTTCTAAGTAAAGTTGTAAATACATGAAATGTTTGTGTTTGTATGATCGGTATTTATTAGTATTGAGACATATCTATCAAGATTCACCGATCTGATCTGATGGATTAGTATCACCGCTGGTACAAACCTTTTAAAGTGGAGTGAGTATCAGCCAGTTGTTACTGATTCATATTAAATACATTTATTTTCTGTTTTGCGTAGTTTATTTGTTTTAATTAGCTGATGCTGATACTTCCTCAGTACAGGAAGTTGAATTGCATTTTCATCATCTAATTTCATAAACGTCTTGCATCCTAATTATATTTTTTCAAGCCTAGAAAAGATGGTATTAAATGTCTGCGTTCACAACCAGAATAGTGAAAGCAGCATGTGATCAGAGCAGCAGTAGCTTCATCCTTCTGTTCGTATATACACAGGATGTGTTCAGGCACAGTACTGAATGTTCTTCTTTGTAGCTGTGCATGGAAAACAAAAGAAGGTACACTAAGTTAATCCTCTACTGTTTAAAAAAAAAAAACTCCCTTCCAAATGAAAATGTGCTATAACCCTGGCTAATCAGAAACCTAAAAACCTGTTACTGGTTCAAGCAGGCCACTAACAATGGCACATCAAAGAAGGGGAAGAGGATCATATGTGTGAACTGATTTTGACACTTCTGTTCTTCAATATAGTGTGAGAGTACTTGTGTGTTTATGTGTAAACATGTAAAAAGTTCTGTTGGCATCATTAGCACCGGCACTGTTTTGGCCACTATTTTAGCCACCACTGTGAAAAATTGCCTCCTGTAAATGTAGAAGATATCTCATATCATATGCCAAAAAAAATATCCCTGTCTAAATGTCAAAAATGTATCAATATTAACTCGAAACAGCCAAGAAGAGTGAGCACAATTCTTCTTCTTGAGTCAGGCAGAGTCTGGTGCGAAAAGGTCTATTTGTCAAAAAGCAGCAATCGACAGCTCAAACCATGAGTTAGTCCCGGGAGTGAACTAACTCCTCTTCTTTCAGACCACTGTTTTTATCTTCTTTGGGGGCCCCTCCTGTAGCTGGAATTGCCCTCCTTATTCTTTTTAAATTCTATTATTGGAATTTAGGGTGTCAACTTTGAGATTTTCTCTGCCCTCGGCTGAGACATCTTTTGGCAGATTCCATCCTGACTCAGCCCTTTACTTTTTTTTCTGTCCTTGAAGCCTGTTAGCAGTTGCTTATGTATCTTTCTAAATCTTTCTCAGACGTTGATACCCTCCCTTCCTGCCCTGCTCCAGTTCTTTTTCCAAGTACTTTAATCTTGGAAAAAAATCCAGTAATACAAGTTTCATGCACAATCATACAGACACATTTCAAGTTATTTAGTTGATCCAGTGATTGTACTTCGATGATTAAACAGGGGCCTCAGCCCACATTACTTCTACAGGGAACATTATGATGTGTACGTGTGGACAAGGCCTTAAAGAATTAAAATGCATACAAATTAGTTTTACACATTCTGTGTAAACAGCTGAATTGATTTAAGTGTATCTGTTGATTGCTTTAGTGTGAAAACACAGCTGAAGCTCCTGTGAAGATGAGCATTTGGCATCGTTACTTTACAGAAAGAGGATCAAATTTAACAGATTTTTAGTTTTTTGGGGGGCTTTTAAATGTGCAGTTACAAATGTTTGCTGTCAATCTTAATTTGTGTCTGTATTGTGCAGACAGCTAATGAGGAGACCAAAGAGCATCTGTATGAGACTCTGCTGGCCGAGTGTAGAGACACCATCCAAGCTGTGAGAGAGGAGCTCAAGTCTGAGGCGGTAAGATGCACCTGGTTATAAAGTAGACACTGACATTCAGGTGAAGGAGTTGTTGTGAGGATTTTTAAAGACCCAGATGTCCACTGACCAGTCAGTCAGTTTTATTTACAGCTTGTGGACAGTGAGGATTGTTGACATTGTAACAGGAATGTGAATCAAGTCTTACAAGGTTATTGCTTGTCTTTGTAGAAGCAGCGAGAGAGGAGCTCTGATGGTGACAGTGGGAAGGTATCCAACCTGCAGTTCCTGCACAGGTAAAAATAAAATAAGTATAAACTTATAATTGGGTCAAGATGTGCATTTGTGCTTGTAAATGTTAGGGTCAGGGTTAAGTGTGTGACATTCTGCAATAATAGTTGAATTATTATTATTATAATAATTATTATGACTGATTCATCTGCCAGTTATTTTCTCATTTGTTTTGGCTGTAAAATATTAGTCAGTAGTGAAAATTATTATTTGCTTCCCTACCACCTTAGAATCCTGGTTTTAATCTGTTAGCATTCTAATTCACAAAGATATTCAGTCTACCAAGACCAAGAAAAGCAGCAAATCATCACTTCTCAGAAGCTGAAATCAGGAAATGTCTGGCACTTTAGTACAAAACAGCTGAATGTGTGGTCTGGTCCACGCACAAGACAACTTGTAGAGAATGTGTAAGTCATGTAAATTGTGTGACTGATTCATCTCAGAAGCCAGGAGAAACCAAATCATTTTCATATGTTGAGATTACAGATTACAGCCTGTTGTGACGTAACATCCTCTGATATTTCTGATGGACATCTTTTCCTCAATAAGTCAATAATAAATGTGCTGCTGCTCTTCTCTCTCAGCTACCTGACCTACATCAAGCTGTGTACGCTGGTGAAGAGGAATGAGAGCATGGCTCATACTCTGCAGGCCAAACTCAAGGAGCCTGAGACCGACGAGACCAAGAGGGGGCCCCGTCCCCAGGATCTCATCCGCCTCTACGACATCATCCTGCAGGTAAATATCTAGACAATAAATATAGTGATTTTAAAAATTATTATTATGAAGATTTGTCTGTATTTAGGGTTGTTACTTACAAAGATTGCTGCCTTCTGTTCTCACCAGCATGTGTGTTTTAGTTAGTTTAGTTTAGTTGCTAGTTTTCAGTCGTACACAAATGCTGTCATATGTATGACCTCATGTTTGATCTGTGTTGTCAGCAGTGAAAGAAAGTGCTTTTCAACCTGTTGATCTTCTACTTGTCACCTTCACCTGTCACCTTTGACCTCTTGTTCCTCTCCCTCTTCTCCACCACCTCCTCACCCTCCTCTGTCTGTCCGACTACAGAGCCTGGCTGAGCTCTCCACCCTGCAGGGTCTGGAGGATGACCACACCTTCCAGAAGGAGGTGTCCCTCAAGACGCTGGTCTACAAGGCCTACAGGTTAGACGTTTTAGTGTTGCCTGCATTTTCTTATCAAAAAATACATTCAACTAGTGCAACAAGCTGCAAGGATTTTATAGATGAATCTGTTGGTGAGACAGTTGAAGTCTAAAATATGCCAAATATGTCTTACATTCATGCTCCTACAATGTGTTTCCGCCTCAACACTAGTTAACATTAACCCCTCGAACCCAAAGCAGTTACTGTTTTTTCTTTGTTCCTGTCACATTTTCACTCACTGTGGGCACATTTTTGAGTCCTGCACCTCTATGTAAACAGCACAACCATCGCTAGGAGTAGAAAGAACTCCCAAATCTTTTTTGTACAGTACAATGCAGTTATAATGCCATAAATCATAAAAAACTAAAAAGCAAAAGTTGGATTTCTTTGATTATTCCTGTAAAATGTACTGCATGTTTTAAAGTATCCCTAGATGTTACCAGTCAAGTCAAGTCTTTTTATTTGTCAATGCTGCAATATGTACAGGACTAGAGGATTGAAATTTCTGTACTCTTCAAACCCTTGGTGCAGACAACATGCATTAAGTAAATAAAGACATTAAGTAATAAAATTCTACTAAACAAAAAAAAGAGCTTTCAAAGAAAAGAAAAAAAAAAGTAACACTGTAGGAGAGAGAGAAGCCGCTGCGTGTGTCCGCGCCGCCATGTTCCAATCCAATATATACTATACCAATACAGGTAAAGAAAATTATGACTGTACATGGTATAGATATTTTACTTCTTACTTTTAAATTTGTTTCCATACTCACTGCCTATCTGTTCTGTGTAAACAAAGCCTGCAGTTCAGCCAAAACACTTATATTATTATATTTTTTACGTGACTGTTGGTCACAGCTGAGTCACTAATGGCTTCACAGTTGTTTCAAGGCGCGCAGAAGTTTTTGTTCTTATAGAATCTAGTTTGGAGCAAATGTTTTTTTGTTTTATTAATATAAATGAGACTTGTACTGTCGGAAAGTTGAAAATCAGATTATTTCTTTCTGTCTTTACAGTTTCTGCCTCTAATGATTGCTGATTTGGGCATTTTTTTTGTTTGGTTTTTATTTCATGCCTAATTTCTCTCAATAAAACTGTGTAGTTTGTTTGATACATACAATTTTAATACATAAATACACACTCATGTTCCTTCCCTCTCCCCGTCGCAGGTGTTTCTTTATAGCCCAATCTTATGTGCTGGTGAAGAAGTGGAGTGAGGCACTGGTGCTGTATGAGAGGGTGCTGAAATACGCCAAGGAGGTCCAGTCCAAGGCCAAGAGCTTCAACAACAGCCTCAAGGTTGGTAAAAACCCACAAACACACAGAAACCTCCAACAGAAATGATCACAATACATGATTGTTAATATTAATCATGGATTTCTGCAGGATCTCCCCGATGTTCAGGAGCTCATTGCTGAGGTCAATGCTGAGAAATACTCACTTCAAGCCGCTGCCATTTTAGGTAAGAGGACCTTTTGAATTATTTATTTTTACCATTAAGCCTCATTCTTTGCTGTTCTTCTTGGTTCAGTGTCTAATCCTGAGGAAATATGTTTGTGTTTTTCAGACACTGATGAAACTGCTGAAGTTCCTTCTCAGCAGCAGGTCAAGGACAACACGGTAAGACGACAAAACCAAGAGACATTCTGCACCAATAAGATAAATACTGTGGCACTTAACTCCCACTAAAGCACCTTTTCATTTCTACATTTCTGGTTGTTTAAAAAATAATTATGCTAATCGACTCCTGGCTACAGCTCATTATGATGACACTCAGATATGAAAGTGCTGTTAAAGTTCTCATTTAAGTCTGCGCAAGAAAATGATTAATGCATTTTGTGAAACGTTGAAATGTTTCTTGAGAAGTCAGGACTAGATTTAACAGGCTGAAGTCCAAGCTAACAATATCACTGCCAAACACACCAGTCTTCAGTAACTTGACAATAACTCGGTGTTAATGCATCAACAATTTCAACAACTAGGAAGTTTCTGTAGGGTAATCTTTTGTCTTTGTCTCCTACAAACAAGGTCACTTGGTTTCCTTATTATTAAACATAAACTTTCAGGTATTTCTGATTAAAATACGCTCATATTGTGACTCCTCCTCCATGCAGCCCCTCTGTGATCGCCTGGAGACCTTCCGCATCGACACCACGCTGGTAGGAAAGCAGCCCAATCTGGTCCAGTTCCCCCCTGACTTCCAGCCGATCCCCTGCAAGCCTCTGTTCTTTGACCTTGCTCTCAACCACGTGGCCTTCCCACCGCTGGATGACAAGGTGGAGCAGAAGGGCAAGGGCGGCCTGACCGGTTACATTAAGGGCATCTTTGGCTTTGGCAGCTAAACCAAACCACAGGCTTTGGCCTCCTCACTAGAGCCACAAGGCTGAGTTTATCACAACCAACCAGACTTGGGTCAGTTGTTAATCATTTCAATTTGTTTAAATGTTTGATTTTTGGTGCCTAAGTGCAAGATGGGTGGAATTTGCAGTCCTGAAGAAGGCAGAGTGAATCTAATCTTCAAGGTGAGATTATAGAGTAAGTAATTAAATCAGTTTCAAGTAGCAATATGACTCAAGTCCACCTGTCAACTTTATTAATACCATCAGGATGCATAGGTTACTCTCATGCAGGCTCCTTTATAACTTGAGCATTAGAGATGTCTGCGACTTCAAGTTTTACAGGTTACCATGCCATGGTATTAAAAGTTAAAGCCAAGTTGTCAGTCTCAAAATCTAGTCGAGTAAACAAAGCCATTTTGGCTTTTTCTTTTCTTTTCTACACAGATGTTGAAGCGCCTTCATGTAGTTTTGTCACCTTTTTTTCCTTATGTGACATTTTCTGCTTTGTTTCTTAAACCTAAAATTTACAAAGTGCGGTCTTATCTCAGCACCGACATGAAATACCAGAAATGATCCTACGACCTGCAGTGTAACGAACTCCAACCGATGGATTATCAATCATCATACTTTGACCACTCCAATATATGATTCAAAACCTCAGTATAAACACTTTTATTCCTGCGCATAGATGTTTTACAGTAACACCTTGTAGACAGCTCAAGAAAAAAGATAGAGGATCAGCAGTAGTGCAACGTTAATCTGGATATGATGGTATGCTGTTGAAAACACAAAAAGAACAATCTATGACAACTTGGTTTGCCGTCTCTTATCAGTGGTTTTTGTTCTTGGCTTTAGATGTGTACATATCAGTCATTTTACCGAGGCCTCTCAAAAACCCAGGCTCTGAATTAAAGAACAGAAAAGAATGATGACTGACGAAGCCACGAATCACAGTTTGAAATGTTTTTCTTCTTTAAAAACAGAAAAGCTGTAAAGTCCAGTGTCTTTAATTTGTCTGTTGTCGGTTTCTATCTACACTCTTTATTAGGTGAACCTCAGCTAAAACTTAAGCAGTCTAATGCAGCAGTCCTACAGTAAACCCTCCCTTCATGAAGGATATAATAATATATCATTTATAATGTTATGTTTTTATTGTTTTTAGAGCTGCTGATTTAGTTTGTGGAGCTGTTGAATGGAATCACAGTGTTTATTTAGAGTATGTCACTGATACAAGAAGGGTGTACAAAATGATAGAAACACCTGTCTGTTGTACTCGGTACAATTCAACAACAAAAGTTTTAGTTTTCATGAAAGTAGGACTCTTTGCAGGACTGTTTTAGCTTCCTAATAAACTGGCAAATGTTTGTACTTTGTGACATTCGGCTTTAAACTTGTCAGAAAAGGGTCCAACTGCTTCAACAGGTATAGATGGAAGTACAAGCCTCATTTAAGCTCTTATTTTGAAGGCTTTCTGCAGAAGTTCCTGCTGGAAAAGTGCAGCTCATTAGACTGTAATTAATTCTTGTCATGTTTTTACGTAAATGTATTTTATTTGTAAAGACGGCAGTAGAAGTTAGGACATTGAAGGAGTTTTTAGCAGCTATTCATCCGTCACACCACCACGCCTGTTTGTTTGTCTTGGGTAGGACGAAAGTGCTTTCATCACAAATTACACGTCTGTGGATAAACAGTAACGCTAGACAAATCCTCATCCATTGTTTGCCTGTTTAAACGCCGAATCACGTCTTCTTTCCACACCAAAGCTGAGTTTCCTCTGATCCTTAAGGGTTTTCCTGTGACACCTGGTGAAACTAGAGGACTGTATGTGTGTCACTCACCCACTCGCACATTTAACTGTTTTGCTTACTTATTTTTATCTATGTCTTGGATTTACTTTTTTTTTTCTTTCTTCCATTCAGTGTTTTATGTTAATGAGTTAAGATGGATGTGCTGAACAGCTTCAGCATTTTACCTCTGTTAGCCTGGAAAACAGTTTAGTCATGATCAATAGTTGCTGGAAACATGCGGAAAGAGAACATTAGTGATGAGAATGTATGATTTCATTTAGTTTCCAGGCATATGATTAAAAATATTTGCACCAAACACTTGTTTTCTTGACATTTGTGTCCTCAACTATATGTCTTATGATTCAAGGACTCGAATAACCCTGATGTGGCATTTCAGGTTTTCTCACACTGTGAAAATAAATTCCATTAAACGATAAAAATCTGGCGTTAAAGGTGCCAGAAAACCCACAATATAAAACAGTGGAATCCTGAAATGTTCAAAAACTCTGACAATGATGAAAATAACTGTAAATCTGTAAAATAGTGATATTTTTAGCTGATTTAAATACAAAAAGACTTACTGTGTGGTCATCTCTGCTTGTGGTCTGTAAAAATACAGATTTTCGATGTGGACATTCCAGTTCTGGCCCTTTATTTTATATGGTTTACATATAAATTAATACTACTTCTGTGAGTTTACTAGATATCTGTAAATTCAAATAACGGGGAGTAATAGGTTTTGCTTATTTAAGTACAATAAACATGGCGTAATGTTACGGTGGACAATGTAAAAGAGCAAATTAAATTCATACACTTTTTTCAGCGATCTTACTACATATTATCTGTAATTTAATTAAAACCCAGAAAATAACAGTTATACAATGATTTACCTTTTTTCTGTCCTTAATATACTTAATCTTTCTTTCAAATAATGGCAAATATCTGTAAAGCAATTTTTACTGATATAAATACAGCAAAAATAGTGTAATGTTAAGGTTGAATGTTAAAGAACAAATAACTATCTGTAGGAATACAGATACTGATGGGGATATTATTTACAGTTTTAGCCTGTTATTAATTTGTTTGTTTTTTTGTTTTACAGTCAACATGTAAATTATTACTTCTTTTCTGTGATTTTACTAATTATCTGTAATTTAACAAAACAGGTCAAATCTGTAAAATAAATAAATCTTTCTTTCATATAACAGCAAATATCTGTACAATAATGTTTTTTTTGCTGATTTAAATATGGTATAAATAGCGTAATGTTTTTTTTACAGTCACCAGGTAAATTAATACTTTACTACATAATATTTGTAATTTAGCCAAACAGGGAAAATCTGTAAAATGACATTAAATTGTTCCCAAACTAAAAAATAAATAAATTTAAAAGTAAAAAAAATAATTACATACATTTAATGTAGAAGTATTGCAAAAATGTCACGTGTAAAATCTGTGTTTCTGTAGAGAGAGTGTAGGATGTGTGTGTCTCTGCTGACTGCCTCTGTCAGGGTGTGGATGTGTGAGTGGGAGTGTGTAGGATGCCTGAGTGGGGTGTGTGTGAGTGTGTTCAGGTTTACTTTTTGTACATGCATTTGAATAGTGTGAATAATTACATAGGTGTGTTTGTTGCCAGACGTTTTTCTTCTCCTCTGCATTTCAACATCAGCAGTATTTAATTAAATAAATCATCCGTCTCTTCCCCACATACATGACATCTTTACCTGATGTCTTATCTGCTGCCTGTCATCACTGGCCTTCAACAAATTCCTTTGTCACTCCGGAAAACACAGAAATGTGCTCTGCCTGGATGGATTGAAGACATGCGGAGATAAATGTGAACCTGCAGCAAGAAATCAGAGATAAGACAGAATCACCAACAGTCTTCTCCATGTTTGTGCAGTTTATTAATCTCTCTGTATTTTGCTGTTATGAGGTGAAAAGAAAAAAGATCCCTTTGAAAAATCTGCATTTGTTAACTGTCTTTGTCATGAAGGTTGTACAGTACGCTGTGCTTGCTCAGGTGAATAAATCCAAGGTTCAGTAGAAGCGCCGCAGCTTTGTAAAACATCCAGACAATCATGCAGTGAAAGAGACCGACACACCTTGTTTCCTATCAATTCAGCTGTTAGGAATTTGGAGCTATGCAAATACATAGTTGCCATGTTTATGTTGCCCGACAAAACGATTAAAATGAGCCTGAGGATGTGTCTGATGCTGTTTGAAGCACAGCAGGTATGAAATCCAGCCACATATGTGACCTTTGACACCCTGGAGGGTCAGAGAGCAGCTTCACAAACTCACCGCCTTTACATTCACATGTTCAGTCCTTCTGACTTTCATAATGAGGTTTACGTTTTGGGACTTTCATGCCTCCTTCAGAAGAGATCATCCCCTAATTTTTCCACCTTCATGTCCCAGTTTTAATTAATTTTATCACTAGCGTTGCTTTACATTTTCCCAACAATGTCCTCATCTTCACTGTTCTCTTTAACAGTTGCCTGTGAGGATTAAGTGCCTTGCTCAGTGGCATAGTTTGACAGAAAATGGAGGCATCTTCCTGCCAACATTGCTACAGGTTCCACATTCAAATTTCCATTTTTCATATATCAAACCTTATCATAAAAAGAAAGTTTGTTCCGTGCAACATTTCCAGTGGGTTTCATCTTTTTTTGAAATTTAAGGTTAAAGTATTCCAACAGGTCATCACTTTGGAACAACCACTATATAACCCGTACCCGTAGCAACGGAAAGAGTATCTGTTTTTCCAGACAGGTGGACGCACCCAGAGAGAGAAACACTGTATGACTGGACCAATCAAAAATGTATGCTCTCGCCGCTCAGCTGCAGAGAAAGCTGCCCCGCTGCATTCCTCGCCATGATTCCCTATTGTTGATATGCTACAGAGAGACGCCCTGATTCTGAATGACTTGCACGTCTGTCGATGCTGCACATGGAGAGTTTGCAATGTATGGAGCCTCGTTCAGTCACTAACATTATGACATGTACCTCCGTATGAAGGCCTTACGTAACACTGCTCCTCTCTGGTTGTTCCATTGTTGACTGTACACACTGTGTGTTGGTGTTTGTAGTTTAGAGTTTATCTGGCTGAGGGTTCGTACGGTGTGGTGTCAGTGTGAGGGTGGATTTGAACTTGAAATGAGCAAAGAAGAAGAAATCGGAATTAAACAAAAATAAAGAACAAAAAATGAAAGAAAATCAAACATGATGAGTTTTACTGCTTGTAAATCTGATATTTTTTTCTCCCAGAGCTGTTCAAAGAGGTTTTTGGAGTCATCACCTCTGTCTTCTTAGCCTTGTGAATAAATCTTTTATGTGGTCTGGTGCAGGATTGAAAATGAGTTTACAACTAGAGGTCAATGTAAAAGAAAGTTAAAAAAAAAAAAATAAAAAAAAGCTTTTTTCAATCTGCTTCTCAAACACAAAGTATTCCAAGAGGTAAACCCAGATTTAAACCTTTAACCGCTGACGAAATATTCATGTTTGTGATTATATTTCTGTATATTTGTATAGAATAATAGTCAATCAGCTGGTATTCCTCCAAGCTTCATGTGTCCTGTCAGGTTTTGCAGTTAAAAATGTAGAAATATGTGAGACTTTGAAAGGGCTTGTTTCAAAATATTGCTTAAATTTGGCACCACAGTCTAAAAGTAACATTGTTAGTCTTACTGCTTGTAAATCTGATATTCTCCCTCCCAATCCTCCCATCACCTCAAACCTTCTTAGCCGTGTGAATGAGTAACTTTTACCTGGCCTGGTCCTGGAGTATTTTAAACAGGCCTGTATCCAGCCTCTCCTTGGGAAACCTGACTTAGATCCAACTCTTCCTAAAAACTACCGTCCTAGATCCAAATTACTTTTGGTTTCAGAGATAAAAAAGGTAGCTGCTGAGCAACCTCTTTTTAGAAACAATGGGAAAGACATATTTATCGCATATTTGACAAACTCCATTCTGGTTTTAGAAAGAATTACAGTACAGAAACGGGTCTGCACACAGTAACAAATGACACTTTAATTATTCTGGTCATATGACTGTACCCCTTCTGGTAGACCTGAGTGTGACGTTCGACACAGTTGATTATTCGATTCTCCTCAGCAGACTCAGGAATTGGATGACACTGCTGTGACACTATGACACTGAAATTGTTTGAATCTTCCATATCCCTATCCTTATTAACAGTGTTTTTAAAGTTACCTCACGTCATGTGGTGTCCCACAGGGCTCCGTCCTCGGCCCCACTTTGTTCAGTTTATATCTGCTCCTTAGAGATGTTATTCACCATTTAGTTGGATGTTTTGTTTAGCCCAGAAAATGTAGGTTCTCTACAATATTACCTTGCTGTACTGAAGAACTGAATGGCTTTTAATTTTCTACAACTTAATACAGATAAGAATGAAGTCCTATTTCTAGCAGTATCATCCCCACCTCGGACCAGTGACAATCAAAATTAAGCACTCAGCAAGAAACATGGAAGCAGTTTGACCTCAACTCACTTCAACAACCAGTCATAATTACAGAATTCAATTTAAGATTCTCTTTATCACTTTGAATTTTTTACATGGTCGGACTGCTCATCATCTTGGAACTTTTATCCACTTTTTCTGCACCTCCACCTTTCATCAGAGATTTAGTTGCCATTAAAAACGCCACAGTCTTGGCTTAAAACAAAGGGGACCATTTTCTTTTACTGTTTCAATGCTGTGGAAGAAGCTCCCCCTTCAGTGCAGCTTTTAAAAACCCACCTGTATAGACAGACATTTCTATAATCATTTATGTCTTTCATAATGTTGTGTTATTGCCCCCACCCTTTAAAAAAAAATTTTTTTGGTCTTACTTTATTGTTGTTTTTGTTGCTTTTTTTTGTAAAGCACCTTGTAACTCCAGTTTTGAAAGGTGCTATAGACATTAAGTTTACTATTTATTACTTTTTTATTCTAATAATAATAAATAGTAATGAATAGTACTTTTTATTCCAATTTATTATTATTATAATGTATTATACTGTGTAAACTAGAGGGAGGATACCATCTCTTAAAATTATAATTATTAATTTGGGAATAATCATCCAATATCATCATGTAGTTTTAGTCTGTGTTTCAAAGTGATGCCTTTTTTAGATAGTGATGGCAGAGACATGACCACAAACATGGAAGGACACTGAGGGATGGGAAACAATATCCAACATAT
>OMNN01096203.1:2007-12298 GCA_900302755.1 Chromis chromis
GTATGTAACTAAAATTGTGAAGGAGTACTTTAAAGGATTGAATTCTGCATATTATTAGATTATTATTACTCCTGCAATAAAGCTGATCATGATTAAATAATAAATAAATAATCTACCCTTCATTGATCCCCTTGGGTTCCTTCCTTCTCTGCATTGACCCATCCTATTCAAAGTTAACCTTAACTATACATACTAGGAGCAGTGGGCTGCCGCGGTGCAGCACCCGGGGAGCAGTCAGGGGTTAAGGGTCTTGCTCAAGGGCCCAACAGTGGCTGCAGTGGGGGGTTCGATCCTCTTACCTTCTGATCAGTAGCCCAGGGGCTTAACCTGTTGTGCCACCACTGCCCCAAAGTTGCATTGTGGGTGATGTAGGCACTAGGGTTTGAAAAAGTTTACTTTTCAAAGTTTAGTCAAGAATGAACGATGTGTGGAATAGAAAACTGCCTATCCCGAATCTGGCAATGTTACTAGAGTTCAAAATCACTGAATTACTTCACAGCCATAACTTCTCATTTGACAGCTTCAGACTCTGTTTTCATGTGTTCATAAGGCGTAGATAATGATGTTTATAAAACCCTAACCCTAACCATAACAATGTAATGTTTTTTCCCCCCACACCAAAACCACACCAAAGTGTCAGTTCATACAAGCCACACAAAAAAACTACCCCGATGTTATTCATCTATGCAGATTGTTTCAGTTTTACAAAACAAGGTTTCAAGAGATCTGCCTCGGAAAGCTAAGGGGTAAATGCAGTTTCATTGTACTGCTTGAAATTACACTGCTGCTCTTTCTTTTGGTGTTTTTTTTTGTGTTTTGGGTATTTTTGTATGACATTTCGAGATAAGCAGGGATGATGTGTGGCCTTCTGTCCGGCCTAAAACTGCATTTTTCTCCATTGAGAATAGCACTTTTCCACAACATTTGTCAAAGCGTGTAAATCTGAAATTGCCAGTTTTCCATAGTAATGTGTTTAGGGAAACTGGAGGTTTGTAAAAGTGCTGTCATATCATTGAAATTGTTGTAATCTGCTTGCAATAAACAGTGTGTTTAAAAGGAAGCTGCTGCAGAAAGGGAAATAGTATAGCATTTCTCCTTTACTGGTTTTCAGTGGCTGCCTTGTTTTCCTCTTGTGGTGATTTAATGTATATAGATGCAGGTATTTACAGAAACAAGCTGAAGCACTTGTTTTTTTTTCTTTCATGAGAATGGCATTTAAAATGAAGGTAGATGGGGTCTAGGTCAACTGAGCCATTGAGAAAAAAAAATCACACTGTGAGTCAATTGATTATCCAACCAGGCTGCTGTTTAAGCCGAGGTATCATGGGAAATAAGTCCATCTCCCTGTATCACATGCTGCTTCACACAGTCGAGCTCTCTCTTGGCTCAGTCACGTCACCGTGTATTCAAGCGCTCCATGAAAACAACACCACATCCATTCAGTCTTTATCAGTACATCAACAGTCAGGGGAACACATGGCTTTCCTCACAGCGCTGTGCTCTCTCTTGATCATATTTCCCTCTCTGTATCTCTTTTTCCCCATTCTGTCCCTACACTCAGAACAAGAAAGGTTCTATGTACTACAAGGACGTAGCTCTTTGGTCCTTGAGCATGACAGACGTAGCTATTATAAGGATCCATTTTGGACAGGTCAGCAGGTTACACAGGTTCTTTATTTGTTTTTCCTTTTATAAAAACAGGTTAAGAATGGGTTGCCATAGCTCCATATAGATTCAATGACCACCAAAGTTTTTTCTCACATACAGGAAGACTGTTTTTACCTCTGGTTTGACTATAAGGCCTGACTTTCATACAGTTCAGGAGCAGTATGGGTACGAGGGTGGATGGCCATGCTGTTTGCCACCCTGCTACCTATTATTTTTGAACACCATGTGTGCATGGGTGCTTTTCAGGGCGCGTGACTTTGGAACGACTGTTTTTGTTGGTTTTGGTTGAGTGTTTGTGTGTGAGACGTATGTTTGCCTTGTGTGGTTTTCCTCCGGCTGTGGAGGGCTTGCCTCAGCCTCCTTCACCATCATTCCAGCTGGAACGGAGGGAAATGAAGAGAAGGAGAGTAATTTATTTTCGATTTATAGACATTTTTTAAAGCAAGATACTCTGGCAATCATGTTGGCACTGCCATCTTAGTGATGGTAACATCTTTTGCAATCTGTGCCGTCTGCACAGTAGTAAGTAGTAGTCAGGGTGGAGGAATGGTTTTAAGGGCACACACTCCTTCCTGCACTGCAATATTAGGTGTAGGAACTTGGGTACAGCAGCGGGAGGTGGCATGAATGACCCCCTAAATGCATTTGATTGTAGGATCCAACAGCTTTGACCATGATATTGACTTAGTAGTGACTGGACAGTTCTACAAGCACATATAGAAAAATAGTTTGTTATGCTAGCCTGTATGTTGGGTTTTATGTTGAATATGGTGATGTTAGAGACAAGACTGCTTCATGGCGAGGAAATTAGGAGGTCAGAAAAATCAACCAATTGACCAATCAGTGTCAGCACACCCACAGAGCAGTTTTTCATGGCTGCCTGGAGATTCCTAGGTACTTTTTTCATTGGCATTCACTTACTAACAACACACAGAAAAAAATGCAAAGGTCTCCTAGATCCTAGATCCCCAGATTCACTTGGTTAGTATAGTAAAGAAACAGTCCTTATGCATTCTGATGTGTGATTGTCAGACAGACGACTGCAGATACCTTTGAAATTGCTTTATTCAGAGCAACTATCAGTCTCACCGGTCAATGACGACATATTACTTTTTATAGCATCAGATATCACTTGAACAAACTTGAAGTGATGCATCTTCAGAATCAGAATGGTCAGTAAAGCATGCTGGCTTGTATACTGCAAGATGCAACAGTCTGTACTACGACATCCTGGTGTTTTTGGCATACTGTATTTGACATACTATGTATTAAGACATTTGATCTTTAGTACGGTAGTATGGTTATTGGAATGCATCCTTTGTTGTTAGCCATAACTGCTGACCAGCTACTAAGCTAGCATATTATTTATTCCCTAAGCTAACTAGATTCATGTTATGACTGATTTCTGAAGCACAGATTAGACTAACTAAATGGAGACTTCAGGTATAAGCCTGACATTTCTGCTGTGTTACATAGATGACATGGTCGTCCCCTTCTGCCATCTCTGTGTTACCGTTTGTTAAGGACCACTGTTGTTGCATTCTGGGCTTAGCATCAGGAAGACAATTGTGATTGGTTGAAAGAAGTGTTTTAACCCCTATAGCAGTATGATGAAGAGGTGCTGCCAGACCATTCTCCAGCACTGATACAGCATTATGGAGACAGGTCTGGCTATCAGCTACTGCATTCAGCTTCTCTTTGCGTTCTGCAGCTGAGAAGGAGGTGGAGACGAGGAGCGCCGGCAGAGAAACAGCCAGACTACCGACCACTTGTATGAGCAACTCCAGAGTGTCCTCCTTCACAGCCAGATCCACTGAGTTGAAGTGCTGGAGGATAAATCAAGCAAAAACAAGTGGGTGGTACACACTTGTAACACACACACGAAACTAACTAAACTATTTTCAGCTTCTGACTTGGTTTTTCTTTATCTGTATTTAATGCAGAACCAGTTCTGAACCTCAGTGATCATGCAGATGTGGTTTCTAGATCTGTGATGCAACATTATGCTGTCAATAATGTGATCATGTGTGGCATCTGCTTAGTTGGTACTACATTATTGACTTTGGAACACACTTAAAACAGTAAAGTACAAGACAATGTTTGTGCAGACTTTTATGGCTGAAGCACATGACCAGTTTTAATCTTTAATGTGTGTTGTAGGTAACAAGGTAAAAGACTCGAGATGTGTGAGAAAGAGTGTGAGCTAGGCAAGCTTCTAGCAAGCTTAGGGCCAGTGAGGTGACACAGTCTGTCCCAGCAGGTGGGAAACAGGCCTGGTGTGTTTGTGCATGAGTGTTAGGGGTCTGGGAGGTCAGTGGGTGGCTGCCTGGATTCCTTCATGCTAGTATTTAGCTATGCTGCCGCTGCAGACCCTGTGTTTTTAACCATGACAGCTGCTAATCTCTCGTCCTCACAGCCCTCTGACAACCTGCCTGACTGGAAATAGGGGTGTTTGTGCATAAGCCTGTGTGTGCATGTGTAATATTGTCCTTCATGTGTACATGCTTGAACTTGAACTAAGCTGACACAGCAAAGTCTTCATAATTAGCGTGGGGATATATTTGCTTTTCCCTTAGGATAGCTAAGGATAAGACACATGATCTATGTGAGCTAATGTCAACAGGATAAACACACAGAACAGATGCAGACGTCTTACATCATACTCGCTCTACGGTAAATGCAGTTATACTCCCAAGTAGGAATATTGCAAAAACAAGTCATGTGTTTCTCATCTGTCAGCTGTCACTACATCTGTGTACAGATGGCCCACTAATTCACATGTTCACCATTAATCCAGAAACAGAAAAAGGTTACTTAAATTTATTATTAGTTTTTTTTTGCACCACATATATCCTTGCAATCTGTGGAAACACATCTGAAACACCTTTTAGTTGGACAATATACAGAAAGTACAATGGAACAGGCCCAGGAGAGCGTCTTTAACAAGTGCAGTTATTTTATTCATCTAATGCCACGAAAAGCTGTCTGGGTACAATCATTTTCAGTACTTAAATTAATTTTCTGAGCCTTTCAATTCATAATAGCACAGTGGGCGGATGAGGCTCAGGTGGTAGAGCGGGTTGTCCACTCATCGCAAGGTTGGTGGTTCGATCCCCGATGCCAAAGTGTCCTTGGGAAAACACTGAACCCCAAGTTGCTCCCTATGGTAGGCAGGCACCTTGCATGGAAGCTCTGTTGCCATTGGTGTATGAATGGGTGAATGAATGGGTGAATGAATGGGTGAATGCAAAACACATTGTAAAGCGCTTTGAGTACCACTAAGGTAGAAAGGCGCTATATAAGTGCAGCCTGCAGGAACTATGGAGCTGCAGCTATTCTGTTCACATAAATTGCTGTTGAATAAAACGTCCACATTTTCACAAAATGATGGAGGAATTATATGTTGGTGCTGTTTATATCAGTTTTCCGCAGCATCTATTCCACCAACATGCTTGAGGGTAAGCAGTGAGAGACACAAGCTATTATAGTAATACATCATTCATGTCTAAGATAACATCTGAATTCCCTGGTGAATGTCCAAATTAAAATCCACTGACACAGCTACTTAACTCTACTGTATATAGGTCACTTAACTACTGTACAGTCAGAAGTTTTATTCCAGCTCTTTGACCACAATACTTGTTCAGCACAGAACTTAATGACACCCTAAGTGTATATGTATGTTCCTCTCCCACAGTCGCTCTGTTGCTGGGCCTCTACATGACGTGCCTGAGTGAGTGGCATGAGTGGGGTGACTGAGTTCACTGTATGCGTGCGTGTGTGTGTGTGTGTGTGTGTGTGTGTGTGTGTATCAAAGAGAGAGAGAGAGAGAGAGAGAGAGAGGGAAGGAGGTAGAGATAGACAGGACAACCGGGGTCGGCTGACCACAGAGGAATTCTCCCTGCAGGCCTCAAGGCCCACAGCTGATCGCAGCACATGGTAATTAGTTTACCTCAGTGTACACACACATACACACACACACGCACACACACACATGCACACCGCAGTCTTACATAGGAAAAACACATATTTTACACACATAACCTTTATAGACTTTCCTGAAGCCCGTCAGTGTGTGTCCTTGGGGGAACATGGCGGTGCAGTGGAATGACACAGGACTTTGTCACACGCATGACATCGCAGTGTGGAAATGGGTCAGGCAGTATTTGCAAAGCAGAGTGTTTGTTTTAACGTGTGTGGAAACCAGATGGGTGGAGTCTCCCCAACCAGGACAATTCAGGACAGTTGTTGTTGAAGCGCTGGCGAATTTAGAAAAGAACGCAAAGTGGAGGACATATTTCTCCGAAGAGCATCAAAGTTTTATTCTTGTCTCGTCAGGGTGGGAAAACATCTGGAGTGATGATTCGCACATCACGGGACACAGATATTTTCCCAATGCAGCATTGACAGTGATACAAAAGATGATTTTATAACGCATTATATCAGCATCACTGCAGGAACCCGGGGCAGGCATGACGTGGCATTTACAGGAACGTCACCCTAATTGGCCCTTTCAGTCTTGCCATTGCAGTGGGACAGCCTTAACTCCGACATCAACTCAGAGCGTGCCAAAACATCGACGAATAGTAATAACTGGATATAACTCCATTTTTTTTTAGCATGTGGGAACTGGAACCATGGAGAGTTAGCCTATATGTAAAATTTGACGTTGTTGCTGGTAGAGAGAAGGTTGCTACTTATCGAGAACATGGAGGGGGCAGGAAAAATGGTGTTGGTTGTCCTCTACATATTTAAAACAGAAAACTGCAATGTGGAAAACTTTTCCTGACTTAAACCAATTAGCATTGAGCCCCACTCTGCAGTTTTTCAGGGTTGCTCAGAAGTACCTACCTACAACTCTGAAATAGGTTCTACAGGGACAGCCAGACAGTTTCTACAATGGAAAACGGCCTAATGCATTTTAACTGCTATCTAATAGGGGTACGATGTTGTGCCCATCAGCAGGCCAGTGTATCTCTACCACTTCTGCAGCCGGGAATATTTGAAGTCAAATTTCCACTTCAGTTTCAGTGTCACTGCATCTGCTGTACATATGGTTCTCTATGTACATGTGCAGCTTGCGTTGAAACTAGTTCATATGTACCTAAGTAGGTGATGTCTGGTATCGAGGTGTTGACCATCATATGACCGGATCACTGCACTATAAAAACACAGCCACATGATCCACACACACGGGAAACATCACACCACCTCTTTCTCTCTTGACTTTGCAGGCCGCACCCGCCGTCGACATGGCAACCCTGGATGAGTCTGACGTCACGGCCACCTTGACTACACCCTCCCCTGCTCTTGGTGTGTCCTAATTGATCATGAGACTATGGAAACACATAAGAGGGAGGGCAAGAGAGCCAGGGAGAGACCCACATTAAGAAAGAAACAGATGTGAACAGAGGTAGAAAAAAAGGGAAAGTCCACCATTTAGGAATTGAGTTAATTTACATTTATTGAATCACTCTTGACGTCTTTTTGTCAATTACTGTGCAAAATGTCAGGAAACCAGGGGCTAAGACCTTTTTTGAATTGGGTCAATTGTATTGTGTGCAATAAATCAAGTTTTCAAAATAAACTTGATGAATTTAAATCTGATTTCTGAAGAAATTTAATAATAATAATTTTATACCTGTGGCTCAGGCTTTTTTTAACTGCTCCAAACCAACAAACAACCAGAAAAACATGGTCATCAGTTCATTCTCGGGATTTCCTTGTGACCTACACTACATGATCCATGTAACGTTGTGGACAATACATAGCCTACAGTCTGCCTACAGTCCACGCTGTCATATGAACGGTATTATCAGTTCCACCTATACATGCTAGTGGAGGAGCCTCTGGCTGCTGTATCCTGTGATGAACCGCATCATGATGCACATCACTTAACGTGACACAGTTCTAGTTCCATGTGGGTCCATCAGGTGATGTGAATGCTTGTAGCCTTAACGTTACTTTTAGTCTCATCTTTGATGTTGCTGTCAGAAGGAATGAGCAAATGCCAAGAATAATGTTCTCCATCTAGATCACCCTAGGTGCTCACTAAAGCTCAATCTGTAAAGCTCACTAAACTGTATTAGTCTTGTAATGCATGCAGACCTGGACAGTAAACAGCATGTTAGTGAACAACTGAGGGAATCATATTCTAAATAAGTCACTGCTGGAAAGAACAGGCCGTGCCAATGCTAATGCTAATGCTAGGTAAGCAAGACAGACGAACAGACAGACACAGAGCGGTCCTGATCAAAAAGCCAGATTCTGGAAATGATAAGATGTACGACTACATGGACAAGTAGAAAGTGCCTTTATCTTTTACCTTACAATTACATGGCAAGATGAGACTACACCAAAATGTCTTTAGTTTTTGTTGGCCTAAATTAACTTAATTAAGTTAAATGACTACAATTTGCCTAAATCAGCATCAGGTGCCAGAATTAACACTTTATAAAACCCACTTTTCATGAGCAATATTTTTGGCAGAGAGTAGTTCATTTCATTCATTTAGGACAGTTCATGGTTTCCTGCTGATCAATTCGGACTTTAAACCCAGACAGCAGATGCACACGTGGGTCTACATACAACAGTTGAGGTACTCGTTAGTTTCCTGCACTGACACTCACATTGCCTCTAAAGCTGAACACAGAAAAACACATGAGGCTCCAAAAGATGTTTCTGAGCGACTGTGACTTTGCACTTTTTACCAGATACAGCAGCTGGTTACAGATTGGACTGTGTCAGTGATTCCTGAGGTGTACCGAGCACAGTGGGAGACAAGGCACAGGATTTGTGAAAGAATTTAGCACTTCCCACAGAGTTTTGGCTCCGTTCATGGAAAGCATGCACAAATCAAAGCACCTCCAAAGTCTGGCAGCAACTACTTCAATTACAACTCTTTTAATGATGAATTACAAAGGTGTTGATGACGGAGAATACTCCCTGTACCGCCTCTCCTCAGAACAAGCATTTGTTTTCTGCTCAGTTTGTTTCCCTGACACATGGAGATAGTCACCATGGTCACAAATTTTGGGCTGTATATGGTGGACATCTGCAGAGGGGTCGACGAAATTTACGTATACCCTTGTGGACTGAATTGGCTTTTAGATCTGTAGCAAGAGTCAACACCCTCAAATAACCTCAGATAGCTGCTGTTCTGCTAGCACTACCGTGTCTGTCATTAGCATTCACAACAGCGCTGTTGAAAATTGATTTTTTTGTGATCTTAAACAGTTACTAACTAAAAAAGTGTACATCCTTGCATCACTGTAACGTTATTTCTTCCATAACACTCTTTTCTAATATCATTTTGAAAACTATAACATATCTACCCTGTTGAGCCCTCTAGGAATTAAATGACAAGATTAATAGCATTTTTGTGCCTTTACACTCAATATGAAGCTACAGCCATTAGCCAGTTAGCTTGTCTTAGCTTAGCATAAAGACTATGAGCAGCTAGCATGGATCTGTCCAAATGCAACAAAATTAGTTCACCAGCAACTTTAGGCTCACCGATTAACTTATTATATCTTGATTATTTAATACTTACAAATTCATATTTTAGTTTCATAATTACTGTATACAATAATAAAAACATCCTCATCTAGATATGCAGTGAACCACACAGGATGTATTATTCCAAAGGTCAGTGCCTTTCTTACTTACGTAACAGACTGCTATTCTTAAAACCTGGGCATGTGAAACCAAACTCAATTACATGGCAAGATACAGTACCATTACAGCCAAGTTTCATTTTGTGTAATGAGGGTGGACTAACCATTGAAATGTCCCACGTATCCAGCACCAGCTTTCGATTCTCAGTAGGATGAAACCACTAACATGCAAGTGCTTGGAATCACCAAATGACCCTTTTCAGTGAAAGATTTTAGATTTATTGCTAACAACATCCAACTCAGCTGGTATTATGTACGAGGAAAACACCCAAATGTAACTCACTCACTTCCTGATTTACCAAGGGAATGAGAGCTATAAACTGAGGTTTATCATAACTCGATAAACAGAGTCTGTCATTTAGAATGTGCTCTGTTCGTAATTCCACCTTTTCATAGACACATGCAAACACAGCCAACCCCACAAAGACAGACATTAAGCTCATTACACTATCTAGCAGTCTGGAAACTCACATTACACTCATTATAGTAAGTGTCGCCATCAGGTCAGCATGCTGACCTTTGACCTTTCTGCCCCACAAGCTGAGCTAACATGACCTGTCTGATAGGCCTCTACTAGAGAGTCACGTACTACTGTACTGCTCATCTGATGTGTGTGTAATTGTCAGTCCAGACTGTTGATCCAGCATAAATCACTTTACCCCACACTGTGACCTTCAGCATGACCCTGGGTTGCCCCTGGAAATGAAAGAAAGGGGAACTCTGTATGTGTACAATGTGAAAAGAATTACTGAATCTCTGGGGTTAGTTGATGCGTATGTGTGTGTGTGTGTGTGTGTGTGTGTGTGTGTGTGTGTAGTAGTGTCATATGATTACATTAGTCAGACAGAGTATGCTTCAGTTCTTCTGAAGCTGCTGGCAATATGGCTACAAACAGTTAGTTCTGTTTGTAACTCAGACTTTTACAACTATATTTTCAGGCGTCTTAG
>OMNN01096203.1:12318-34775 GCA_900302755.1 Chromis chromis
TTTTTGTGTGTATGTGTGTGTGTGTGTGTGTGTGTCTGTGTGTGTGTGTGTGTGTGTCTGTCTGTTTGTGTGTGTGTGTGTGTGTGTCTGTGTGTGTGTCTGTTTGTGTGTGTGTGTGTGTGTGTGTGTGTGTGTGTGTGTGTGTGGTAGTAGTGTCATATGATTACATTAGTCAGACAGAGTATGCTTCAGTTCTTCTGAAGCTGCTGGCAATATGGCTACAAACAGTTAGTTCTGTTTGTAACTCAGACTTTTACAACTATATTTTCAGGCGTCTTAGCATCATGTGAATTTATGTGTTTATCCTTTTTTTGAATATGTTTATCCCGGTTTCCCTATCCCTTCATGCTTTGCTTATTAAACTGACCTATTTCTACCCAGACCTATAGGCCAGCATTTTCATACATTAGGGCTAATACATGCAACTATGCTCCATTTACATACGGTAGATTTGCATGGGAAACCACATAGGGACTGAAAATATGATTTAACCCTCAAAGCGCTGACTCATATTAGCCCACTGGGGAATTAGCTTTGTCATGCTTTTGCAGCGCTGCTGAGAAACATGCTTTAATGTCTCTTCTCAGAAGATTCCAGACTCATTTATTTGAAACAGTATTCAGATTAGAGTGAAACTGAAAGGGGCCCTGTGGTGTAAGCCGTTTGTGTCTTATCCGTCCCCCTGCTTGAACCTGCTCTCTGACTCAGACTGGCCTCGCTCTCATTCATGCCTGCATGCAACAATGCATAGTGATTATCCTTGTGTCCCAGCAGATGGCTTCTTTATGTTTTTTGGATAATTGAAAACATCCTCTGTTATCCTTACACAGACTGAGGAGACAAAGCTGGAAAGATAATACCAGGGCTTTCTGGGTCTCTGCTTGAAAGGAATTTGTGATATACTGATAATTAATAATAACACAGGATATTGAAGATACACTTACAGTCTGCCATTCATGCTTCCATACTGTGTTTGTGGATTTGCAAATAATCACTAGAGGTGAAACTTACTGAGAGTTGAATAGTTTTACTTCATGTTTCTCCCCCAGTAAAGCTCAGAGTACAATGTTCTACTTTTTCCTCCTCTACTTTTATATTACAGCCAGCTTCTTACTTTGTAGGTTACAAATTTCCACAAACAAGATACAATTAGATTATGAATTAACTAATGATTTATTTTTATTTTTTTTAAATTTTGTTTTTACAGAATCATGTTAAAGCACACTGGTGTTTTTATAGCCTCTGTTTATTTGCTCCATACAGCTAAATGTGCTAACTATTAACAGTTACAACTTCATCTCTGATATATCTCTAAGTTCCCTCCAGTTCTTCCTCTTTTTGTTATTGGAATAGAATGCTGCAAACACCAGAATTAGTTTGAAACAAAATAAATTATAAATGGGCTTTTCTACATAACAAGCTCTAAACATTCACTTAATCACAAATATGCAGGAATATATATATAGTGTGTGTGTTAGCACTATTGCTTATGGAAAAAATAAAAAATAGATTAAAAGGAATGGAGATCTTTAAGCTTAACTCTGACACAGTGAAGACATGTCATGTGGAAGATGACAACATGTGGTGTCATCAGCTGTTAACATT
Organism: Chromis chromis; assembly: GCA_900302755.1. Classification (NCBI taxonomy): domain Eukaryota; kingdom Metazoa; phylum Chordata; class Actinopteri; family Pomacentridae; genus Chromis; species Chromis chromis. The sequence continues at coordinate 13,924 of OMNN01096203.1, forward strand.
ATATGGCCTCTGGTTGGTGATCAAGTAATACAACCAGCAGCTGTTCTACTCAATAAAAAGATACTACTTGACAAACTACATGACAGCATAACAGCGTATTGGAGAAGATATATGTGCATTTCAAAGTACAGAAATATGTGCAGGTGTTGTTGACTACAAGCTTTTGTGCAGATTTCAAACAGTTCTGGATCCATATTTCCTGTGTTTCATTGTACTGTGTCTTTGTCTGTGGCTACAGAGGCCCATTCTGGAGGAAAGCCCTGAAGCAGTGGAATAACAGTTGTATCTGTTAGTGGTCAGACCAGTCATAACCCATAATGCAGCATGAGGAACATCTCTGGCCTGGGGCGTGAAATGTTATGAGACAATACTCCAGCTAATGCTATTTAATATGGCGGGCAGCTGTCTATCTGGCTGTCTACCTGTCTGTCTGTCTGTCTCCGTCTAATATTACATCTTTTTAAAAATCTGCTGCTGCATACCTGATCTGCGACTTGTTTATGGAAACTCTATCCTCCCTGATGTGATTGCTTCCTCGTCTCAGGCCTCCCAGTCATGCCTGACTCACTTTATGAGCCGTCCCTGCGGACAAACAGGCTTTTTCATGCTCCACGTAACACTTTGTATGTGTGTATTGAGAAAGTTTTACTCATTCTTAATTGTTTGTGAATGTGCACCCGAGCACGTCTTGTGGTTAACAAAAAAGGGTTTGGGAAGTTGTTGGTTTTTTTTTGTATTGTTTCAAGACAGATTCATCTGGAGGAATACTGGTTTTGTTGCACAGAGCACATGACCACTGGAGGATACACTGTTGTGCACATGGAAAATATGCCCTCTGCACACATCTCAGCACGTTAGCTGCACCGCATATAACTGAAAAGACAGGAACAGTAAACATGCATTAAAGCTACTTTAGTTTGTGCATTGCTGACTGACAATATGCATGTATGTACAGAGTTTAACCTCCTTGGTGTTGGTATGGCCTGACACACAGACACACCTTGTACTAGTTCTCACTCAGTCCAATATGTAGGCCAGCTGATAAGAGCAGTTGCAGTAGATAAGCTGTTATCAAACAAATATCATTTGGTGGTGTTGAGGAGACTAATTTATACCCATCAATCACCATATCATTGTTTAATATTGACTGACCCTCTGAGTTATGTAAGAGTTATTCACCCTGTTAGACTCCCAGCAAGTGATCTGAGCTGTTATGAGCTGCTGGCTTGTGTCTGAAGCAGGTTAAGTCAGTTGATAAAGGCGGGTCAGTTACAGTCCAGAGTCCAGGACTGATATGAGAGGAAATGAGGGCCTGGTTAAGATTCTTAAACAAGGAAAAAATAAGGATTTGACAGTAATATAAGTTCCAGGTTCAGCACTTTAAGTCACATGCACATAAAAGTTAGCTCTTTGCAGTTTCACAGGCTTGAGTGCACAGACATGTACGCAGCAGTTTTGGTTAAACTCTAACCGACAAGCTTTGCAGCGTCAGCTTCCATCCGTCACATTACTGTAAACTGAACACATTCAGAAGCAGCACAGGCTCTGGTGGAGAGACACAAGGATCTCAGCCAGGATGTAAATGGTTGCAGTCTAAATGTACATTAATGTCAAGATGAATCAGATCTAGTCTTGCTTAGCCCTTGTGCATTATGCAACAGCATTTCAATCCACACCCTTATAAAGAACTTGTTTTGAACACACACAGGATTTTTTTTATCATTGATCATTTATCTTTATTATGGTTTATTGAGCACAACAACATCATTCCACTAATAACTGCATCATAGATATCCATGGGAACATAGACGATGCCAAGAGGAGCAAAATGAAAAGAAAAAGTGTGATTAAACCAAAAAGTAACGTCTAAAGCTCACATTATCAGGAGTGGCGAACGGGGTCATGGACAGCAAACCTAACCTGATCTAACCTCACCCAGCCAGCCTCCATGATGCAGCACCACCAGCCCATCCAGTATTCATCACCATCTGTGGTCTGCTGCCACTGCAGGACCAGGCCGAGCTCACAGTGCTTAATATGTAGGTATGAGGACAGAGAGCGAGGGCAAGAAGGACGCTGATGGAATAATCTGGGTTGGAAAAAGGGAATTAGTCGTGTTTATTAATTAAAGGTTCCTCTGGGTTTAGACGGCAGCATCTGATCATGTAACTGCTCAACACTAGACAGATAAAATAAGTAGAGAAGTGACTTTAAAGAGAGAAAGACCGCTGGAAGGAAAGAAAATGACATCAGTGGAGACGAACGCTTCACACCTGTTTGTCACTCAGACATGACTGACTCCAACCATGTCAGGGAAAAGTGATTGACAGCCCACAAACAGGTTAACCAAACATACAGTTGATGTGTGTGTGTGTGTGTGTGTGTGTAGGTGGGGGGGTATCTGTCCCTCTCCATGTGTGTTTGGCTGTGGTATGTGAATGAGTGTGTGTGCGTCAGTGTGTGTAGTGTCCTGCTGACAGCACAGTCCTGGCTGTGATGTGGACGGCTGAAGGTGCTGACAGGCCGCTGTTGTTTCACGGTCCTGCTGGGGGGGAGCCGGGGCAGGTCGGGGCACAAACGCTCTCACCCTTCTCCCCCTCTGTCCCCACCGTGGCCCAGTCCGTTGGTTAAATATACAGTCCTCACCTCTTCACCGCTTAACCTCTAATGGTATTTGGAAAGTATGTGTTTTCATATTTTTGCGCTGGAGCACAATTTATTTTTGTTGCTGAATATCTTTAACTCTAAAGCTGCCCTCTTCAATAATATTACAATAACAAAGAATAAAATGACAATGTGTAATGTGAATAATGATGCTCATGGCGACCTGACTCTGCAGTTCACGCCTGTTCTATTGAGTGTTTTAGAAAATTTCAGCTCAGGTTTTTGGTTTTCAGGACCATAATTGGACTGTTTTGTAAGGTTTTCAGGCTAAGCAGTCATAATAAACCTACTACATCCGACCACACAGTTAAAAGACAAATTCAGCAACTAGCTAGTGCAACATTTAGGAGGTCAAATTCCAGAAAGTTTCCTCAGGAGTTGGTGGAGACCAAAAACTGAGCTAAAACAGAGCTAATATTGGATTGCTAAAGGAGAAAAGTGAGTCTGTGATGCAATTTGAAGGCTTTGATGCACATGCAGTAAGAATGGACTTCACAGTGAAGTAGAAAACATCTTCAAGCAGCAGTTAAACTTTTGAAATGAAAATGTATGCCCAAAAGGAGGGATGTATACTGTACAGATGGTAAAATCCCACGAGGCACATTTTAATTAGTGATATTGGGCTACATAAATAAAATGTACTTGACTTCAGTGAGGCAGAAGGGGAGACACTTTAAACTAGTTAACTGAACTTATTTGTGGTGGAAAAGTGACTAATAGGTATATATATTATATTTGCAGATAACCTGTCTGTTTAGATGGCAATTATTAAATGGTACACCAAAAAATGGTTTGAGAAACTCCTGAAACAGCACAAACAAAAAACCTGAATAGTTGTTTGTGGTCTTTACCAGAAAGACAACAGCAGTGGCCGTTAGCCCTTTCCATAACCACGGCCTCCTGCAGCTGTGTGAGTGCCTGTCGTGTCTCAGCAGCAAAGCTTTTCTGCAATGGATTCATGAACAGGTATTTACTCCGTCTGGCATTTTGTCTGGCATCTTCATTCTAGATGTTGTCGTCTCTCAGAATTAAATTTTGATAATTCTGGGTATTGGTTTCAGACGTTGCCAGGGAGATCTCGGCCTGTGGGGATGTCACCAAGAAAGAACAAAAGAGCTGGAAACCTTGCAAGATTTGCCTCCACTTTGTTCGATGGGGAAAAAACCATGAGAGCGATAAACAAGTTTAACCAGGAAGCTGGTCTGATGCATACAACTGAGAGTTTGGGTTACGTTTGGCCTTTATTTATCTTAATTAGTTTGACTGGTATGAGGTTTTGTTTTCAGTCGTCTGGGATGTCATCACATTCAGAGATTTTAGCAATGACTGTGTACGCCCTTATCATAACTGATTGCCTCTACAAATTAAAAGCTGATCAGCAGTTTTTCTTTATCCAATTTTTCTATATGTTTGTCCTGCAATAGGGGCAACAGGTTAGCTAACAGCAAGGCTTAGTGTGAGTTTAGATTGCAATGACAAATGAACTGTAATGTACTGTATGTGGAAACATGGATGTATTAAGGACAACTTGTTCAACGATTTCATTCCCATGGACAAATGTCCTTTGCCATATGCCAAATAACATAATTTCACTGGACTTCCATGTTTTTTTGGGCCAATAGAGCATGATCACTAGCATCTTGTGGAGACTATACAGTGCATGCATGTCCAGGACATCCTGCTGACCTGCTGCTGACTCTGTGCACACATGAATGGGATCATTAGACCAAATTAATCCAATTCTGATCATGAAAAAGGGTCATTTTTGTGGTTATTATTCTGGTTTGGTGTTTGAAAAATGTATTAACTGTTTACAGCTGCACTTTTTTCCAGTGATTGTGTATAGTAACGCTGTAATGATGTTTGGCCACTTTCAAAATCACCACAAACCCCAGCACCATTCCATATGAACTTATTTAAAGGTTATTCACAGTTTATTTTAATCTGGCATGTTTCCCTGCAGTGTGGCTATTGTGGCGTTTTAATATGAATCATGTAAAAATAATGTTTTTTGGAACATTGGAGGGAGTTTGTGCCCTGATATACTCCATCTGCATGATGCTTTAAGGGACCCAATTTCTGTGAAAAGTTAGCATGTTAGCACAGAGCCACAAAAGTCACATTAATGGGAAAGAGGTTGGAATGAACTATCCTTTAAGTGCTTTTAGGGTGAGCGCCTGCTGCTTTTTCCAACATCTTTTACAATTTCGTAACTTTTGAAATCATCAGGTAACCTTCACATGAATGATCTCCATTCCTCTGACGCAAATTCACAGCTGGGAGCAATTTATTCCACTGCAGTTTTCACAGATTGCTGGGTAAAATCCTCCCACACTACCCTGAGAGGATCAGGCTTGATGTATAGTTGCATTCTCGTGTGATAACTAACCAAAATGCAGCAGCAGAAGGGGGGAAGCCTGCATCATATCAGACGTAAATGATGACCGAGCCTATGTTTAATAAATACTTCTATATCTGCAAACCACTAAATCATTCAAAGCATCCACATTTCTGCTATTGTTATCCAAGGTATCCTGCCCTGTCAACCTGGATGTATATTAGCCTTTGTCCTGCCTGTCATGTTTATGTTTCACTGAAGGTTGTTAGACGCTGTAAATGTCAGAGTCGTTTCCACCTTTGCTGTGGAGGCAGCGTGGGGATAAAAGGGAACCCGAACCTTATTAATGGATGTACAGACGCCTTCTGTGAGCAGAGGAGGGTTTTCTTTCTCATGGAAAAAAACAGATGTGAAGGGACATTTACATGGAAGAAGTGGACATCTGATCTCAGTGGTAGCCTGACTGACTCGAGTGTGTGTGTCTATGTACTCTGAGAGGGCCTAGAGTCTTTCCCTATCTGTCATATCCTGTTATGAGGAGGAACAGTGAGAAGGAACACATACAAATGCTCTAATGTACACACACATAATAGAATCTCAACTGTGCATGACAGAGTTTCAATATGTGTATTTGCACTTTTTTTTTAAAGCAAAATGTCAGCCCATTTTTCAGCATTTCCACTCACTAATTGCTTCATTTTTTGGTGCTTGTTCATATGTTGACATCACACAATGCTCACTTCTCAGTTTGTAGCTGCAGTTGGATACAGAGGTACAGCCTGCTTGCTTGTGAAGTCTGGGTATTTTCCTGTGAGGCTGGTTTTATAGTTTCTGTATGTGAAATTAATACTGACATGTCACCAAGTGCGTGAGAGTTTGCACCTCCGCATACGTCCGTCTGCAGCCCGAAAGTTGTGTCCACACAGATAGATTGCGTGATGACTATGCTACAAGGGCAGTAGTGCACATGAGTGGAATATCCAGATACTGTGCATGTATCCAAGTCTTCAAAGCAGACTAGAAAAGTATTATAATAGCATACATCAGGGGTGTCCAAACTACGGCCCGAAGGCCAAATGCGGCCCACCATCCATTTTTAATTGGCCCGTATCAAAGACTAAAAATATAGGGGATTATGGCCCGCACATAATATTTGCGCTTAACTGTAGTTTAGTTCTTAGTAATAAAACGAGGTGGAGCATCTGTCTTGAACAAGGTAGCGTCTCTACAAAGCAAGCAATCAAAGAAAAACATTGCTGAAGGTCACCAGAAATGATGGAACCAAGGAGACGCCAGATTGCAAGTGAGTGCAGAAAATTTCAGACTCGGTGGAAAAATGAACATTTCTTCATTGAAACCAATGAGAAGTGTGCCTGTTTGATTTGCAATGAAGCTGTTGCAGTGACGAAAGAGTACAATGTACGACGACATTATGAAACATGTGGCCTTCACGTCTTACACTGGCGTTGAGCGGGAAGAGAAGGTTAAGCCAATGATAGCTAGCTCGCTCAAACGTAATTTACCTGCATCTGATTGATTTTACTAACATTTATGCACTAGAAATGAGGTAGACCTCATTTTTAGTAAGTGGCCCAGTCTTTCGTATATTTTTCTGTATGTGGCCCCTTGGGAAAAAAGCTTGGACACCCCTGGCATACATGTTACTTTTATGCAAAGAAAATACTAGCTTTGGCTTTTATTCAATAATGTTTATTTTCAAAAATGATATACAGTCAAGCCCGAAATTATTCATACCCCTGGTAAATTTGCCATGCCACTTTTTGTTCAAATGTAAATAAAAGCTGAGAAATATTTTTTCCCACAATGATGCCTCTTGTCTTATTATCTTCTGGGAGACGCCTGTTACATTTCCAATCAAGAAAAAAAAATGCTCGTTAAATAAAAGTAACATTAAGTGAAACTTTACTTTACTTTTGGGCTAGACTGTAAATGTAACTACAGTATATTGGTACAAAGATATTAAAAAGTTAAATATGTGGTGTGTCTGCACCAGAGTATAATCAAGGCTTAATGCAAGGGTCTGCTAGAGTTCAAAGTTGACTACATGCATATACAGAATATGTTAATACAGCCCACTGTGCATGCATGAAACCTCCAATAGCAACAACTACACATCCATGGGTTTCCACAGCTGTCTGCATCCACAAGGGAGATTAATCAAGGCTTGAGAGGGCTGTCATTGCCTGCTGTCATCCACAACTGCCCTGGAGTCAGCAAGGGAGCAGAAGGATGGAAAAAGAGAAACCAGGCTGAGGATTATGACACATGTTGAGAACCTGAGTCATGAGAGCCAAATCTGACATTTGCCTCTGATTTAGAGAGTCAACTTTAAGTCTTTTCTCACTGCTCCTCTCTGTTAATCATGTTTCCATATTTCCGTCCATTCCTTTGTCATTCATCACACTCCAGTGCTTCTTCTCCTAGTGGGAGTCAAAGCAAGGCCATTGCTTTGCTAAAGTTCTCCTTGTCATCCCTTTCTATTTTTTCCCCCCTGTTTAGCTTTCCTTCACATTTCTATCTCTCACTTCCTCCCTCCTGCCCTTGGAGATCTTAACCCGCACCCTGCGATAAGAAATATGCTAATTATAGCGAAGTAGGGCACCGTGGCCAAGGACTGCCTGACATAATAAACACTCGGGCACTAACACACACTAACTGTGCCACCCTGGTGAGGCTATCTCAGCAGAGATACTGGGCGGTGTTGTTTGAAAGAGGTGATAGTAGCTCTTAGAAAAGCTTAACCCAGCTTAGTATGTGGTAAAATCCATATTGGTGGCAAATAAATGTGTTTTTATTTCTTTATGGATTCCTGGCTGGTAGCTGTTGTTTGTGAGGTGCGGCTGTCTGGCTCTGTCCCACATCAAAATCTTGTACAATAACATTAGTTCCTTGTATCTGAAAGAGTTCTTTAGTAAATGAGTATGGGATTCAAACTGCCTGTTAGGTTTACTTGACTGGTGCAGATGTAGGCAGTGAGTGAGGTGACTTTGTAGCTCAGAGTGTTTCTGTTTGGAATGCAGCCCAGGAGTCTGGGAGGCCATCTGGATTGAAGATTGACCTGTCATACCTGCAAATGATTTACAGCCTGCTGGAATCTAGCTCACACACACACACAAGCACACATACACACAGAGATCAGTTGTCGCTCATAAAGACTTGGGGAACACAAATCAGACATTAAGTAATATGTACAAACATACATTCACACACAGGCACATACATGTAAACTCTCCCTTCGCCACAGGGGTAAACACATGTACATACACACGTGGGCTGTAGACTTAGATACACCGTTTCCTATACACACACAAAGGCAGGTAAATACACAGCTCAGCAGACCACTAATAGCACTGAGGAGAGTGTAAATGTTGACTTTTTAATGTCACTCAGAGACACATAATGCATTGACTTGCATTCTGAAATATAATGCTGACAGCACTGTAAAGATCATGTGCATTGGATATGACCAGTACTTCTATCCTTTATGCTCGTGCCGTTCTGTTTACCTCTCCTGTGTGTGATGGCTAACTGCTTCAGCTTTGCACGCATGTATGGTCCTGCTGTAGAGCTGCTACTGCAGGTCCATCTGCATCTTTTTAATATCCCCCTTCATCTAATATTCTGTTGACGTACTGACATAATGTAACTATAACCAACTAGTGTGACTATTTAGGTTTTTTGTCTCCAAATACATCCTAGACACTGAAACTAGAGTGAAACGTATCAGTTATGTAATGCTGCTGTTGAGACGTCAGTGTGACTATCAGCAGATCTTTTCACTTTTGTTTTTTTTCTGAGAACTGCACACCTTTTGTGTAATAAAATAGCTTCCATGCTGAAACTCTAGATTGGATAGATTTCCACTGCAGCGAGGCTCGAGCCACGTATCTAAGCCACTATCTTCACCAAGTGTCCTTTGGTGTTGGAGCCACCTGCCACCATATTCATTGCAGATAGATGAAAAGGATCTATCTGAGATTAAAAGCCTCTCATTAGGAGGTTGGATGGTGGTGATGTAAGCCACAGGACTTTCACTGAGGTTTGTGTCCTGTGTTGGACCATTATTTCCCTACTTAGTTTTGTTCTGTTAACTTTAGGCAGCACAGCTACTTTGTTTGGGTTAAAAACACCCTTTCACAACATTAACCACACGTTACAAGGCAAACTTCTTGTTGCCTGAAAAGGAGCAACAGTGATGACACCAGCAGAGAAAATGAGATTATGGACTCGTGGCCTTTTCCTGACGTTCACAGATTATTATGGGTTGATTAGACTTAAAGTCTGACTTCACCTAATCTTCTTAACCTCAAAAAGTGAGGTATGGTAAATTGTGACTCATAATGCATACACCTCTAGAAATAAAACTAAACTTATTTAAATTTCCATTTTTTTGCTCAGTGACCTGTGTTTACATCCAGACTTCAGGCAGCAGCCATGACTGGAATGCCACCAGCGAAACCAGTAAGGGTCAACGGCAGGTTAAGGGTCACGACAACACTCAGAGGCTGAGAGGAGGAGGAGGAGGAGGAGGAAGATGAGAAGAACAGAATGTCTACACAGAGTCAGGACTGAGGAGGTAAACGAGAGAAACAGGGGAGGACGACACACTTCGCTGATGCCGCTGAGCAACACTCCTGCTTGCATTAGTGTGAGCATGTGTGTGTGACGGAGAGGGAGAGCGACAGGCGCATAGCAGCTAACTAAACAACAGCAAAAGGAGAAAGCTGAGTAAAAGTGCAGCTCTGCTCTAGAAATAGCAAATGGCCTCACAGTGTAGAAACCAGATGGGTGCACGGACACACACACACACGCACACACGCACACACACACACACACACACACACACACACACACACACACACACGCACACACACTGTGCCAACTTATGTGTCAATGCATGTGTGTACAGGTTGCGGTTTGACGGATATAAACATGATTGCCGCTCTTCTAAAACTGACCGTACACAAATACAGGAGTGAAAACTTTCATTTTATCAACGTGCGGACGAGTTGAAGACTCCCCAGATGCATCATGGGAAACTGCACTAAAAAGAAGAGGATTATGGGAAACAGGCAAAGCCTCGCGTGTGTGCATGGTTTACGCCTGAGTGGTGATTTTAGTCGACACGCTGGCACTTTACATCCCCACCACATGCATATAGGACGCTGCTGCCAGACAGAGCTGTCATTTCTAAACATAAACTGTGCAGCATGTAATATAGACTGTGTGTGTGTGTCTTTGGTCGTCTGTTCAGCTTCAAGGACGGGTTAAACACTGCTGTCTTTTTATAGCACCAGCAATTCAGCTAGTGTGTATGTGTTTATGCGTGTGTTGTGCAGCGAGAAACTTAGTGGGTGAGAGGAAGAAGTTGTGATTGTGTAGAATGACACTAGCAGTACTATCAGGTCTGTGGTAGCGAGAAAATTGGGAGGGAAAATAGCAGTGTGTGTGTGTGTGTGTGTGTGTGTGTGTGTGTGTGTGTGTCTGTGTGTGTGTGTAAGCATGTACGCTCCTGCATGTCCTTGGGCCTTTCAGCACAGCTTTATGCCCTGCTGTCAGGGCGGTCATAAAAGAGTATGAATCAGCCCGTGTGTGTCTTTGCTCGTACACACACACACACACACACACACACACACACACACACACACACACACACACACACACACACACACACACACACACACACACACACGCGCGCGCACACACACACAGTGTATTTTTCCATTCAAGTGTGAAAAAACAGACAGCACTGTCAGGGAAGAGAAGATGACTCACCTGACCTGCATTTCACACATTCATTGCACTTGCTTGGGAAACAAATCCATCACAGTTTTTTTTCTCACTGTGTCCATATGTCTACTGTGGTAGGATATACTGTAGTTTATATAGGAGACCTGTCAGCTGTTTAGGTCATCAAGGTGGCTATGCTAACCTGCTTTATATCTGACAGTGTCTCCAAGCTTTACAACGAAGCACGTGCACCGGTGTGGAAGCTAAATTATTTATTTATACCGTATACCAGAAAAGGGAGTACACCACTGTGCAATATTACAAACCCTAACCCTAACCCTAAATATAAAATGATTCAAAACTGTATTGCCTTATAGTAATTACATTAAATCTAAGTTAAACAGTGTATTTGCTTTTATGTAAAACTGAAAAACAACTGTTTAGATTTACTGTATTAAAAATACAGGCCCTACAGTAGGAACTTAATGCAACAAAAATCGATACGCCTTTCATTAATGAGATTGATGTCTTGTTTTTTTGTATGTCCACAAAATATGAGTGTACAGTATAGGGAGGATACAGTATTTCTTGAGCAATGCTCTGCCATTCTTCAAAGACATTTTTTTTCCAGTTGCTTTTTGCTGGAGGGGTTGTGTAGATCTACCTTTCTCTATTTATACCCCAAAGGTGTTCTACTGGATTCAAGTCAGGTGACATACTTGGCCAGGACTTTTTCTTCTTTCGAAACTTTTGTGTGATTTTGGCAGTGTGCTTTCAGTTGTTATCATCCTGGAATACTCCTCTTATGTCAATCTTCTGTAGACTGAGAGTCATGTTGTCTGCCAGTATTTTGATATATCCACAGGTATTCATGGTGCCATCTATAAAAGTCATCTCTCCAACACCTTTTGCACTCATGCAGCCCCATATCATGACACCCCTGCCGCTGTGCTTCACTGTCAGGACTATGCATTCACTGTGGTAGTCCTGACCAGGTTCACACCAAACATATTGGATCATATCTGAACCGAACAAATGTATCTTGGTTTCATCTGATCAAAGAATGTGCTCCCAATATTCATAAGGCTTCTTTTTATGTTCTTTAGCAATGTTTCAGCTTTTCCAGTTTTATTCTGAACAGCAAACAAGTTTTTTTTCTTGCATGACACAATTTAGAGTAAAATAGCAGGTTATGTTTTTTAAGGTTCTGTTCAGTAGTAAAAAAAAAACAAACTCAAAATCTCATTAGCATTTGTACCTGTGCTAATAAGTAACATGCAGTGTTGGAACATAATCATCTCAACAGCAAGTTGTCTGGCTTGTTTCAGATCTCTGGCGATAATGTTTTTTAAAAGGACTTAAGATTGTTGTTATTCACTGTTTATGATTTTGCTGCCTTAAACGAACACAATTTCCCATAAGACCTAGATGATCTAGGTCTTATAATTTCTGCACCTCGGAAAACTGTGACAGAGAAGGCCAATACATGAATGAGAGTAGGGGTCCCAGCTAGCTTGGATGTTTCTGTAAAAGCAGCAGAACAGAGAGGAGATACTCCAGAGTGACTTTAGAGATTGCTGCTACTAGAACGTTTTAGAGACATTTTTTCTTGTTATACAGCATGCAAAAATACAAGTGTGTTTAAACGTCCCACTAAACTCTGTTAGCTAGCCTTCAGTCACAATACCAAAGCACTAATAGCAGAACACCCCAATGCCATCAGCATCTTTGTCTTTGTTTGAATCTGCTGCACAGTCCTAATGTTCTATAGGGCCTGTGTTTGTGACTTTTATGTTGAGAAGTAAGAAAGATCTGTTACCATTAAATAACCAGATCAAAGACTGGTTTTGGTAGCAAAACACCAGCAGCAACCTCTGTCTAATAATTACTCAGATTATACTTGATGCTCATAATTAATATCAACATGACCAGGTACACCTGCCCTCCCCGCACCGCCCCACTGTTACACCTCTCTGCAGCTTGTTTTCATTTCTGCACCTCGGAAAAACACCACAGGCTCGGGCCTCTCTGCTGCTTCTGCTATGCCTGGAATGATAGAAATGGCCGTGTGTCAGTCAACTGAGTCACTGTACCCGTTTCTCTGGGCGTGAAGCAAACTCAGGCTCCGCCCCTTTAATTAACCCCTGTGGCCCAGGCACTGAGGTCAAACCCACCATTTGCAGCTTCACCTCAGGTTGTTTTTCATCAGTGTATAATTTTTTTTTAGAGAATCATAGATAATTTTTTCTCCTCCGTTGTCCTCTCTTAATGTCCCGTCAGTTTCAATGGCTGTTTTTCAAAAAGACAGTCTTGGCTGTGGATTCAGATCATGGGTTCTCAGTGATTTATGACTGAGTGACGCCTACCTCATGACAGATACAAGCTTTGTATGTGATAAAGATACATAATACAAATCAAACACAGACAACCGCAAGTTGATGCATGTGTCTTGCGACAAACACCGGTTTCGTGTGTTTCAGTAGTTCCTGTTCAAACTCTGCTGTCTGCTCCATGTCGTATCTTGTAGATTCCAGGTCTCAGCTAAGTAGAGACCTTGGATATTGTCATTGGGGTGAAATACGAGCAGCTACAGGTATGTCCCTATTAAGGTTCCTCTATGTGAGAGAGCACTGTGGTTATTAAGTTGGCCTGATAACAGGAATGAGAAGGATACCCTATTATCTTAATACTGGAGGTCGTCTCATTTTCCTGCGCTTGGCTCTCAAAGTGGTGCTTTGGGTGTTTTTGTACACACATGTAGTCAAAGATGGCAGCTCAACTGGGTATGGCGAGATATGGAACAAATCACCCTAAACCAACGTGAGTTATTTTACAGTGGTGGAATCTATCCCAGCTGACTCGGGGCGAAGGCAGGGGGACACCCTGGACAGGTCGCCAGTCTATCGCAGGGCCAACCAAAACAACCAAGCACACTCACACCTATGGACAATTTAGAATCATTGATTAGCCTCAGCATGTTTTTGGACTGTGGGAGGAAGCTGGGCAACCCAGTGAAAACCCACACTGCACAGGGAGAACATGCAAACTCCACACAGAAAGATCCCAGACCCAGGCTGGTCTCGAACCGGGGATCTTCTAGCTGTTTTGCTACTTTAAGTATATTTAAACATATGGATACTTCTTCCATTGCTGTCCATTAGTTCTATCCATTGAATCTATCAAAAAGATGGACAAATTCTCCATAATGTCACTTATAGGTTTACTGAACTGAGAATCTGTTTGGTGGCTCCAGCTGTTGCCATCTTGTGTCCCAATGGACCTATTTTTACTGAAGTGTCTGTGTTCTGAGATTTCAGCAATTGATGAGTATAGTTTTATCCAGTCTGAAAAAAATGTGCCAGAGATATATAAAAGTACATGTTTCCTTTGAAGACTTCCTTGGTGAAAAGGATTTTTTTCCCTTGTTAATGTGTCCATATGGTGCTCTTTATGTCAGAAGACATAACATCAGCAAAATAAGCAGTCAACGCCATGACTGAACATTTCCACCTTGAAACTGTAGTGTAGCCTTATAAACATGAATTCAGACTTTTGGGCTTTCCAATGTAACCAACCTAAGGAACCAATCCTGTCAACCTGTGTGGTGGTTCTTTCTGTATTATTACTCTTTTTCAGAAGTGGTTACTCCATTACAACTTGCCATGGTATGGCATTATTTTAATATAAAAACTTCTTAATATGTATACAGAATGACCAGAGAGGGACTTTAAAGGGACCTCGACTTATTACATTCACCTTAAACCATTAATAGTTACAGACTAGGAAAACTGTTTTGTACAATATCAAATCAAGACTGCATTGATGTCTAGTGGTGGAATATGTGGGGCCAATGAAGCCTTATGAATTTCTCATGAGTCACTAACAGGTTCATTGTTTTGATGTTTATTGATCTTTAAAACGGATAATGACATAAGAAGCAAGGCCTCAATATGCTACTTATTGTACGTAAGGGTTTAAGAGCCACTAGAAAGAGAAACAACCTTACCCCCTTTCTACCGAGCTGGTTCTAGTGCTAGTTCGGAACCAGAGCCTGGCTTAGCACCAGTGCTTTGTGTTTCCACTGCATAAGCACCGGCTCCAGGTTCTAAAAACTGGTGCTTAGCAAGCTCCAACTCTTTTCTGGGCCAGAGCTAAGCACCGAGTACGTCAGGGGCTGGGGCAGGGTTATCGTGACCAACGATCAACGGTGGACACTCAGGCTGTAATTTGTGTCCTTTTTCACCAGGATGTCCCTGGTCCGATCACAGATGTATTGGAATGACTCCCGGGACACACAAAAGTTTTGGGCAAACTGTTGCGCTTAAATCCAGTACAAACTGCTATGTAATCAATGCAAGCATAGTTGTTTTACAGTGACGCAATGGCTTGGCTCCAACTTGGCTCCTTGCCAATGGAAAAGCAAACCGGTTCTTAGGAGGAAAGAAATTTGAACTGACTAAGCACCAGCACCAGCACCAAACTAGCACCTGGTTCTTGGTGGAAAAGGGTGCATGAGATAAACTTTCATCAGGAATGTGTGATGGTTTAATGAACTCATCTGTGGTGGGTTTTTAATCCGTTCATCTGTGCCTCCCTTCAAACTCACAGCTACTCTCAAACCCAAGTTCATACAGACTGGCAAACTGGCACTAAACTCTCCACACACACACATAGACTTTGTTTGTGGCCAGTGTTGCATGCCAGTGAAAACAATGACGGTTTGTGAGAAACAGGCGGGAGTCAACCTATCCTTGGTATGACAGGTGTAATAGCAAAGCCTATCACGTTACACCCGTAATCATTAACTACTTGTAGCTCACTTTGAGTGTGTGCGTGCATTTCTGTGCATGCATGGTTGTCTCAGTCAATCACTGGGCCCCTCTAGGTTTTCTTATGCAACAGGTCATTGCTTTTGTTGACTAATGACCTTATCAGACCTCTGTACACAATGATGTAATTTCCAGGTGTGTGTGTGTGTGTGTGAGTCTAGGGGTGCTGGATGTCTGGTTTACTTTAGATTGCGAGGAAAATCATGTTCCTCAATATTTAGTTGTACTTCAGTGTGCAGTTGTTTTGGCCCAGATAGCTGTAGAGGTCATTTATGGACGCGCACTTGAAACATGTAACTGCACACCAGCCTCTGCAGAAGCCAAACATTCGGATTAAGCTTTTAGAGCTGCGTGGAAAATGTCAGAAATCCCTTTCTGAGTCCTACAGTAAATTATATTGGTATCCATCGCACCTCTCCTTACAAAGATAAATCATTCTGAAGGAGAACATGGCCTGACAAGTTCACAGTATCAACACTCTCATCGCCCAACCTGGAAAAATATGAAGAGCAGGAATGTTGTTTTAAACCTTGTGAAAACAACGCTGTCATTTTAAAAGCTCAACAGAAAAGGATTGGTCATCTGAAAAAAAAAAGTGTTATAATTATAGAATTTAAAAAAATCACATCCTACAGCAGTAAAAGGCCTGCTGAGGTTACTACCATACAACACTATCATTGAATTTATTGCATCTGACTTATATTGTGTCTGGTTGATGTTTAGTGCACTTCTTGATAAACAAATCATTATAGTCCATTGTAAAGATGAATTTGGGTTAACTGTGCATCAGATCAGCATCACTGACATTCATTGACAAAGGTTTTTATGTTCACTGCTCACATCTTTAGCCTTGTTAACAGTGTGGCTCCAGTGATGACAGTCAGTCCATCATTTTTTTCTTTCAGTTTATGTTAAAAATTATTTGATGGATTCAATTGAAGAAATTTCTGCAGTTATCTAAAGGAAGAACTCCAAAATGTGGGATAAATTCCACATTTGTCATTTTGGATTTAGTTGTATTTCATCTTCAATCTTAGCTGCACCTTTTTTTTAGTGCTAAGTTCAGCGTAAACACAAGAAGCTTGTGCTCAAAGAAAGGATTTGCAACCAGTAAAGAACCTCTTAGCCTAATGCTACACTGTTATGGCACAACTTGACTGTCTAAACCGGTGAGCGGTGACAGCTAACATGTCTCTGGGGTAATCAGGTGGGAACCTCCTTTCATAGGTGTTTCGTCTAGTTGGTCCCACAACACCTCCGGGAGGCTAGACAGTGATCTCTGGCGTCCCAGAAACACTCCCCTAATGCCAGTCATCACTGCTCCTCACACCATCACAGCTACTTCCCTTACCTACCACATGACTATCACAGCCCAAACAGCATATGTTAGCATGCTATCATGCTAAACTAAGATGGTGAACAAGGTAAACATGCCTATTAAACGTCAGCATGTTTGTATTGTCCTTGTGAGCATGTTAGCGTGCTGATGTCAGTGTTCATCCATGTTTGTTTCCTTTTGCCAGCACTTCTGTTCTTACTAGTGGGAAGTCGAATATAACGGGTGACTCCGCGATTATAATTACAACTTGGATGCTGTATTTTAATAATAATAATTTTACTGTTGTTAATCCCCTTGGGGAAATTACATCTCTGCATTTGACCCATCCATGTACTAGGTGCAGTGGGCTGCCGCGGTGCAGCGCCCGGGGAGCAGTTGGTGGTTGAGGGCCTTGCTCAGGGGCCCAACAGTGGCCGCAGCCGGGGATCAATCCTCCAACCTTCTGATCAGAAGGTCGAAGGTCGAAGGTCGATCCTCCGACCTCCTGATCAGAAGCCAGTTGCTTAACCTGTTACGCCGACACTAGCCAAGCAACGTAATTAAGATCAGAGAGGACTTTCATGAATTTGTTCTCTCTTTGGCTGTGTGGGTTTCCTCTGGGTGCTCTGGTTTCCTCCCACAGTCCAAAGATATGCATGGTAGGTTGCCTGTGATTCTAAATTGTTAATGTGAGCATGAATGGTTGTCTGTGTTAAACTGGTGACCTGTCCAGGGTTTAGCTCGCATCTTGCCCAGTGTGAGCTGGGGTAGGCTGCAGCCACCCTGTGACCCTCTGAAGGATAAAATGGGTAAAGCTAATAAATTAATGGATAATTTTAGAATTCTAAGAGGCTTAGCCATACCAAATTATTTGCCAGAAACACATAAAATGTGAATTTGCCGCAAACTTGCTGCAAACGGTAAACATTCTAGCAAACATGCAGCGAAAAATAGCATCAAAAGTCAACTGTTAGCCTTACGTTTTCCACAAAATTAGTCAGAAGTCCATCACAAGTTTGCCACAGAAGTAAAAATATGGCCTTGCTGCAAATTTGTGGCAACATTAGCAAAGGTTAACTATAACTCTAGGTCAGGGGTAGCCAACCCTGGTCCTCGAGGGCCCCTATCCTGCATGTTTTAGATGTTTCCCTCTTCCAACACACCTGATTTAAATGATTAGGATCGTTGTCAGGCTTCTGCAGAGCTTCATGATGAGCTGATCATTTGAATCAGGTGTGTTGGAAGAAGGAAACATCTAAAACATGCAGGATAGGGGCTCTTGAGGACCAGGGTTGGCTACCCCTGCTCTAGGTATACCTCAATCTAGGTATACTGCATGTGCACTGACTTGCTTCAGAATTGTCCAAAAATGGATGGAATAGCGATACCAGGATTTCAGTGCCATTAAGAGTGAATTGAATCTTAAGCATGGTTCATTTACCAATAGATAACGATCAAGTTATAATGAGTCATGAGTTTCAGTCAGAAGCATTAGCTGGCAGAGACAGAGTTAAGTGCACTCAGTACTGTAGGTGTTTCACTGGTTCTTTTCCATCCACTTACCGAGATGTGGCATCCGATTAACCTGTGGTACGAGTCTAATGTTAGTCTTGGAGCAGCATGGGGGAATCTCCAGGTGCCCAACTTTGTTTAGTCAAACCTTTTAGTCAAACACCTGCTCATTACCGCACACAAACACACACTAATGCACGCCCGCCTTTTTCTCAACACGCGCACTCCAACAACAAAAACTCTTGAGGTGTCAAGAAATTCCTGTCTAATGGTAGAGCTCAGGTAAATTAAGTATGACAAGTGCAAACCAATCTCTCTGTCTCTCGCTCTCCCTGTCTGTCTCTTTCACTGTTTGTCTTTGCTTGGCCTCCACTCAGCTCTTACGTAACTGTGTTGGTGAGAACCTGCTGGCTGTTCAAACAGGTCGGCATCACAGAGGATTAGAGGCTGACGGACACGACCCACATACTGAGACACTTCCCTGCAGGTA
The DNA here is from genome assembly GCA_900302755.1 of Chromis chromis. NCBI lineage: Eukaryota > Metazoa > Chordata > Actinopteri > Pomacentridae > Chromis > Chromis chromis. Next base: position 32,826 of record OMNN01096203.1, read on the forward strand.
GCTGTCAGTCTGTCACCCCCCAGCTCCTTTGAAACACACGCACACATACTGTACAGACACAACCCACACACACACACACACAAAAAAAGAAAAAAATCTGCTCCTGTCATGTTTGAGATCTGGGTGTTACAGAGATAATAAATGGTGACTGCAGTGATCCCAGTCTTACTGTGAAACCTGTCTCAAGGCCACGGATAGACTTTCCATTGTTCTGCTGCATCTTTTACTGGCATGACTCATTTCAGATAAGTGACTAGGTCAGATTGTGCACAACTGCCTTGCAACTTGCCATTGTGTTGCTTTTATTTGCCATCCAGACGAGCAGGTTTATGCTCATAGGCAACACACACATGTTGTGTATACACTCAGATAGCAATTTATTATGGACACCTAATAAAAACCCATACAGTCTATTGAAACAGTAATAAATCCAATAAATCCTGTCTTCATGAAGGTATGTGTTCACTCATTGGCCATTTTTTTAATCTACAACTGTCAAATGTAATCCTCAGTATTGATGAGCCCTGTCAGAAAGTTATTATTAATTACACTATATTTTTATGCTTGAGGCTGAAGTTTGCACTTGAAGCCGGTGTTCATTTTGGCAACTCATCTTGGTTTAGGTTTAGTTTTTTATCAAACATATGTGTTGGGTTTAATCAGAGTTCTTTGATTTATCTTAGTTTTTTCTAGTATTAGAAACATGTTTAAACATAAATCAGCTCCATACAGCACCACCACTAACTTATTTCTGGTAAAACACTGCCACTACACTGCAGAAGAAGCAGCTTAACACATTCAAGCTATTTCAGGTCATATCACAAGACACATCTGCAGCTGGGCACCTTATCAGAGCATCTGCTGAATCATTTATGAACCTCTGTCATCTTTGAGGAAAACAAATAACACGCCACCTCATATTTAGTAGAACTGGCTTGCTCATGGGAAGATGATAACATGAGTTTCAAAGTAGCTATGCCACCTGGAAGCTGCCCTAAAATGCAGTTCACTTTGTGGCAGTGCTACATGTAGAGTTGCTGTTCCACAGCTCTGGTCACGTATTGTCTCTTCTTTTTTAAAAAGGCTGAGTAATTTCCTATTAGTTTTTAGTTAATTTTACTCAATCTGGAGTAAACAGTGTATGTGTTGAGGACTATTTTATCAGTGGAGATCAAAACAAGTGTGTGTGCATTCATGATAATAAACAAACCACCCAGCCCAACCATGGAGCAACAATGGAGCTCTAAAAGAAGGGCAGTGGTGGCCTAGTGGTTTGTGAAGCAAACTTGTAGCCGGTGGGTCACCAGTTCGAGCCCCCGGACTGCTTGTCCCAGTCACCACCACTGTGGGCCCTTGAGCAAGGCCCTTAACCCCTGACTGCTCCTAGTATGTATAGTTAAGGTTAACTTTGAATAGGATGGATCAGTGCAGAGGAGGAATTTCCCCAAGTGGATCAATAAAGGTTAAATTATTATTATTAAAGCACAGAAGAAAATGATATTGCATACACACAGTATTTGTTCGTAAGGTTAATTAAGGGCTGCAACAAATGATCATTTTTATTATCACTAAAATGCTGAGTGTGAATTAACAAAATAAAGTTTATTATTGAAGATGTTGAAGATACTGAAGTGTGCTAAGCGTAGCTTAGCTTAGCATTAAAAGGAAGAAAGTCACTGGCAAGTAATTGTCCCGCCCATAACTTCCTGTAAACACCAGTTTGTCATCATGATTGAAGATGTTGAAGATACTGAAGTGTTTTATCTATAAAATAGTGAAAAATCTGTTATAATTTCCCCCATCAGAATGTAACATCTCCAGATATCTCGTTTTGTCTGACCAACAGTCCATCATCCAAAGAGAATCAGTGGCGTATGAAAAGGACCATTGTTGGTTTCAGTCTTTTCATGTGATTTATTGGCAGTAAAGAAAACAATATGACCCTCTATA
>OMNN01096205.1:9523-37221 GCA_900302755.1 Chromis chromis
GGTCTAGGAAGTTCGGAGGTCAAATCAAAATCTTGGGCGATTTTCATGTTCCTCAAGATGTTCCTGATTGTTTGATGTTTTTGCCATGTGGTGGGGTGCTTTATCCTGCAGGGGTAGGCCAGTGACATTTGGGATTTTCATTTGCATGAGGGAGTGTGCTTGTTCTGGGACAATGTTTATTTGGGTGTCTAAGTCTCATCAACACAGATGTTAAAATCCAAGGTTTTCCAGCAGAACACCACATAGTACCAATATGATCAATGTTATTCACGTCACCTGTCAGTGGTCATAATGCTGTGGCTGATCAGTGTAATAGCACACAACTTATTGGCTTTATATTGTGCATCTCACTGCCAATCCTAAATCTTAACACACTGACTTATACTTAAATGCTGCTGCTAGTTTAAAAATATAGGATAATTGCCAGTTGGCAAGTCTGAACACATTAAAGCTGCACAGAGACAGATACTGATTCCTAATGTTAATGTAATTATCCACTGCACCTTGTTTTTTGTTATGTTATTGCTATTTACTATTATATCATTGCTTGCTATTACTGTGCCACGTCTGATATATTTTGTATGTTATTCTACTTTCATTGATTTTGTTCTGTTTGTGTCTGTCACTTCTGTCAGAGTTATTTCAGATGCATTTTGTTGCACTTTTTGTCAGTAAAGAGAAAATGTTGGATATAATAAGCAGGGTTTGGGAAATGAATGCAAATTAGACAGACTAGATTAAGTGATGTTAATGTATTATAAACTGCACTACATTTGCATTTCCACTGCACAATTAGTGCCAGGATAAAAAATGACACTGAAAGCAACGTCTAAACCAACTCGAAATACATATTTATAGTGAAGCAGTGAGATATGGTAATCCTATGTCAGAATATGTAACGCATGTTGCTCACATGTCAAAGGGAGACGATTATTTTGTTCTTCACATTAGAGAAACTTTACATGCATGCTCAGAAGTCATCTTTCTGCCAAAATTGTTAGATGTTTCAGACCATTTAAAACATCTGAAGCATCCTACTGATAATAATATGTCTGCAACCTAGGTAAGCTACTCAGAAATTAAGCTTTCCATAACTGTGACTCTTTTAATAGCTCTACTTCCTGTCACATTTCTTCACCCGCCAGCCCTGTGATTGTTGCGCAGATACAATCTTTAGCAGCACACTGCCATGAGCCAACTGGATGATTATGTATTTAGTGGGAGCTTTAATGATGACAGAGCCCTGCAGGTGATTTAACACACGTCACTGGTAAAACCCTGCCTCAGTTGCTTGTCAAATCAAACAGATCTGCTGTTCATTACTTTAACCCCTAAATGCATGGGTTATTGTTCTCACACAGGTATTTTAGATGGCCATTTGTTGTGCCTATCAGATCCTTTTCAATGCAGCTACAGTGAATAAAACACTGGAGACACATTCACTGCAGCAGCCACGCATGTGCAAGACATAATTTTATTGTCCTTCAGAAGATGTCCTTGCATGCCAGTTCACAAATCTTTGCGTCAGACTAAGCAGCTTTTTGATATAATCTCTTTGAATGTCAGCTATTGTCAAAGAGTGAGATTAACTTTTAAAGTTGTTGCCGTTCTCTTTATGCATAGAGAGCAGACATAAAATATGTCATAGCAGGTGACATTTACTTTAAAAAAAATTAAATCATGAGCTTTGAATCCAAAAAACAATTTCTAGTTTCAGAGCATAAGTTTTTTTTTAAAAATGTAGACAACTTTTGGCATTTAATTAAAAAGCAGACAAAATGGGACAAATCTTATAGAAATAAACCTAAAATTTGAATATTTATCTCAGAGAGTAAATAAAATGCCCATTCAGGACAATCCTACTCCCAGTTACCAGTATAAGCTTTGGTTACACCTCACTCAGCATGTCTGCTTGATTCCAAGTGATACCAGGCTTGCTTGGTTAAGCTTTGTTATGTTCAGTTCAGCATTTCCTGTGGTCCCCCCGCCCCCCCAAGTCAGATGAAGTACAAGGATTGAGGTGTCAGCACTATGGCTACCAGGGATTGCCCCGCCTTGCCATCTGCTGCCATTACTGTAATCCACACAATGAGAAAATCAGTTGTCTCAGTCCATATCAAGTCATGTCAGCTCAGCTCCACAGGTGAATTAACATCAGTGACAGTTACTGTAAAATCCATGTTAGTGCTGACAAAAACAATCAAGATGGTCATTTGTCCATGGCAGAGATTAAGTGTAGTAACAAAAAGCATCAATTGTAAAAAAATAAAAATAAAATAAAAATAAAAATTTTAATCTTTAAAGTGTGAAGGGATTTATTTCCTCCAAAGTGAAGTGATAATTTTGTCCTATTATTATCCAGGCACTTTGTTTTGGCTCATGATGCTCTTATTAAACACTTAAAAGAAGGTCTAATGTCTTCTAAGACTTCGACACAAAGAGATTATAAGTTTCACAGTAACAGCAAAATAATACGTGACTCAAAGATTTTAAAAAGACTGAAAACAGCCCGTATGAGGTCATATAGACACAGACACCAAACCAAAACTCCTGAACAACATTTCCTGTCTCAAAAAGAATCCTCAACACAGCCACTCACTGGCTGGTCTGTAGAGGGAGACAGATGCCCTTTGACTGAGTCATAAAAATGTGGTTGCAGGCAATGTGGCTAATCAGCGCTGAGTAAACCCACAGCAAAATTCTTGGAAAATCAGCTGAGTGCAATTCCCAGGGCTGTGATTAAACCACTGGGCTGTGCTGTTTGCTATTGCTCTTCTTGCGTGGAGTTTGTTTGTTGCCTTATTCTTTTCAAGGAATCCCTCAACTGTATCTCACTAAAAAATCTCTTCTGGAGTTTTTTTAAAACTAGTTTCTATGTGGTGTCAGCGCGCCTTATTTGTAGTTTTTTTGTTGTGTGTTTATTATATTGTGAAAATAATTGTCATAGTTTGTGTTCATGTCGCTGTCAAGGCAAATGCAGCCCTTGGAAGAAGGGTCTCTAATCTTATCTCCCTAAAATAATTGTAGGAGCTTTTCCCTGGCCACTAAAGTACTGTAACAAAAGAGCAAGGTTCTTATAATTTGTGCTGCTGTTACAGTCGAGACACCAGTAAGAAGAGAATCCCTAATTTTTCTCAAAGAAACCTTCCTCACTTACAGAATGTTTGCTTTTTCTTTAAATTTCTCTATCTTGTTAAATGAGTTGTAATCACTTTTGTTGTTGTTGTCAGTCAAGACGACACCTTGTGTAATCATTATCATGGAATCCTCTAACTTTACCGCAGTTAAGGAAATTATTAATGTATTGTCAACGTTGCTTGTTTTTGTTTTATTGTTAAAGAATCATCACTTGTGTTGTTGTCACAGCCAAGACCCTATTGTATTGTTCTTCTCAAGGAATCCTCTAACAATCCTTCCCTTAAAACATTTTAGCAGTTTATCCTTGATCACTAAAGAGTGGTGTTGAGATTGCCAAGTTCTTTTATTTGTGTTGGTATATTGTTAAAATAATAGTCATCATATGTGTTTGTTTAACTCACCTATATCACCTCACTGATGATTAGGATTGATCACTTCCAATGGCGAATAAGAACATGAGCACATTCACCAGGGATGTGCATTTGTGCTTGCTAGGCCTGCTGTGGTGTACTAGTGTGGAGTATATATTTGATCTTACATTTAGAGTTCCCCAATTTGACCTCACAAACTGTTGGAGGTTATCTTGGTCAAAGGAGCGCGGTGTCAAAATGGCTGATTTCATTTGTGTTTGCGTTGTATTGTAAGAACTGGGATCAGTAGGTAGATACTCTCTCCACTTTTCAGATTACTTCCTATTTTAATAAAGTTCATAGGTAGTACTGGCTCAGGTGACTGAATCGTCTACTGGAGGACTTCCCATGATGCACTGAGCACCTCTCCTGTATTCTCCTCTCTGTCACGCTCCATGCGTTTATATGCCACTTCTCTCTCCTGTAGTTTGTGCTTTTTCTACTCAGTCCTCTTTCTCCTCTTCCTCTCTGCAGGCAGCTCTGGCTCTGTGTTTCTGATCTACTGTCACTGGCCTCTTCACCCTGTTCAGTATTTGTTGTTGCTCACTTCTTTTCTCTCTCCTTTCTGTTTCTGCTTACTTCATTCCATATTAGAGATTGGTCGCCTCCATTTGTGCATGAAAGCACATGTTAAATATATTCACCAGTGATGTGCATTTGCTCTAATTGCACCTGGCCTTGGCAGTAGCCTTTGCATACTTTCCCGGAGTAAGTTTTTTAAATTATTGCTCCCCAGAAATATTTTATTTTGACCCAACTGAAAGGGTTATGGAGAGTTTTTCCTTGCTCACAGCCGAGTTGTGTCAAAAAGGCCAGTTGTTATGTTTTTTGCGTTATTGTCTGTCAAGACACCTACAAGATAGTCTCTTTTGTGTGTATCTTTTAAAAGATCCACCAATTTTAATACATTCATGTTATTTTTGGAATTGTCTTTCTTCACTTGAGGGTGGTGTGGGAATAAGTTTCTCTGTTGTTATGTTAACTTCATCATTTGAGTTTTGATTAGGTTTAACTAGTCTATATCGTCTCCTTGGGGATAGAGATTAATCACCGCCACTGGTGCCTATAAGGACACACCTTGAGTATGTTTACCAGGGTTGTGCGATTCTACCACGTGATCCAGGTTGTGCATTACATGTCTGTCCTGCATGTTATACTGTGGTGTCAAATTAGCTAGTTTCTTTTTTTTTGTAATAATGTGTATTATTGTCACTGCCAAGACACCTCCAATCCTTGGTCTTGAGCAGAGCCGGCTCACCCATTAGGCAATATAGACAAATGCTAAGGGCGCCGTGGCCTCCAGGGGGGTGCCACAAAATTGGGAAAAATTTCCCCTTCAATATAATTATATTAAAACTAGTTATTACTATTAACTCTTAAAATGGAAAAGTTCACGTTGATTAAAATGTAAAGCAATGCCCAATTAATATTACTGCAAAACAATGCTATTCAATTTCTTTTGTAAGCATATGTAAATCGCAGATGGAGGGGGGCGCCATATAAAATCTCACCTAGGACGCCACATTGGGTAGGGCCGGCTCTGGTCTTGAGTGACCAGAACCAGACCAGAGAGTGTAAATCCTTCCCAAGGAATCCCTCAATTTTACTGCACAGGATTTTCTCTTTGATCACCAGAGGGCAGTAAAGAGGTAACTACTGCTTTTTTTCTATACTATTAAAGGAGAAATGGTCTTTTATTTTGTTACTGTCAAGATACCTCTGAGCCTTGGACCTTTTTTCCCATGGGATCCTCCAGTTTTTCCTTGACCAGTAGATAGTAGTGGTGATCTACCAGTTTTTTCTTGATATTTTTAAACGAGAGGTCATGGTTTGTGCTGTCCAATATCTGCAAGCCTTAAAAGAAAGTCTTTCTTCTTACCAAGGATTTTAGTTCACTTTTTTCCCCCCGCATATTTTTCTTCACTAGAAGGTGGCATAGTGTTGAGCTTAACCTGGCAACCTGTCATATTTCACTCAGAATAAATAAAGAAATACAAGTGTAAAATGTTCAGCTCATGACTTTATTACATTTCAGTGCAAGAGTGCAAGCTACCACATACCGGCAGTGTTCACCTTAAATTAAAACTCTTCTATCTTGTATATTTCTTAGTGATTTTGCAGTTCTCAAGTAAAATTCAACATTGCATTACATTTCTACTGTATATTATTACTACTAAATGATTAAAAATGCAAAATGAAAGAAGAATTACTCAAAAAGCTATTACACAAATGAAAAAAAGAAAAACAGGTAATGAGAAAAGTCCCTGAGAAAGCATTTAAGTCTGTACAGAGTTTACCAAAAATGGAAAAACAAATACTTTTCATAAAAGATTTTACATTTGTTTAAATGCCCCACACAAGATTCTTTTCAGAATTAACGAGGACTGCAACTGAACTTAATTCATTCAAATGCTCCAGTCTTAAAACCCATCCAGTATCTTCAAATACCTTGGTACTCTTGTTTGCAGTGTCCTACATAGAGAGGCTCTGCCTGGATACCACGCCTGAAGAGAAAGTGAAGTGAAGGCATAAGTATATAACCAGCAAACATTATGAGAAAGAGCTCATTGTCTTGTGAAGGTATGATGGCACTAATCTCTTTAAAGAGCCTGAGTAGAAAAGGTAAAGTACCTCACGAGCTTGCAGCGAAAGTCCAGCAATCGTGGGAACGCCTTTTCCACACTGGCTGTCTGCTTCTCATCACTCCACAGTCTCTCAGCAGCAGCGCTTGCCCTTGGCCTGTGATTTTGAGTGCAACTACTGGTTATTTGGATAATTTCATAACATTGTTGCTGCACTTACCAAATATGAATTACTGCTTTGGTGATTTCAGCGTCTCTCTTACCAAAGACGTGGAGTGAGATTGGTGGCATCTACATATTCTCCCCACATGCAGACTTCACCCCCTATCACCAGCTTCTTCTGTTCTTCAGTACCTGTGAGAGGACATGGCAAAGCTTTGCTTTAATAACACACTGGTTTTTTAAGGATGAGTTTAAAAACCAATCAGAATCTTCACTTCAAATTTATCACACCACTTCAAATCAAAAATGAGCAAGATAATGTTTCGGTGGGTGTTTCTAATTGGCAATCTCCACTGGTAGCTCCCATCACCAGATTAGCACCATTAACACAAATAAGTGAGCCAGGTTATAATAGTATGTGATATTACTTGGCCATGCACACACCAGTAAAGTTCAGTGGCTGCACAGTGTAGTAGATGCGCCAGTCCTGGCCATAGGAAATGTGGTTGATGTACCAAGGAGCAGCCAGCACGACCCTCATGCCAGCTTTGGTCATTCTACTGAGCTCCGCATGATAGCTAGCTGGGAGGCCCTTCCAGATGTGCAGCACTGTGTCCTTAGGAATCTGGGCAGGGTGACAAACAACATGCTGCCACTGATCTGCTTTATGAGTATTTGTATTGTTGTATCTCTTCACAATAAGTATTTTATATGTCAGAAAATATTCACATATAAAAAAAAACCTTAATGAGCTTTTTATTGGCAAATGCAAGTTTTTGCCAAGGCATGGTTCATGGAATTTGTAGCCCTCCTATGGAGCAACCCAGATAGTAGAATTATTCATTTGGCTCACACACCACACGACCAGAATGATGGCCATGGGGCAGTCCACATGTGGCCAACATTTGGCTGCCAGGAGTGGGCCATCATTCCTTTCGGTATGTGGGCCAGATGAAAGTGAAAGATGTGGACAAGAAATATTTTCCTGTCTTGGAAAGCATTTTTTAACACACTGTTTCAGAGGCAAGCATAAAAAATACATTAATTTTTCTGCCATAAGACTGGTCTGATGGCAGCAGCAGTGGAAATATGTAAAAGACCAGCTCCAGATGAGGTCAGATGAATGCATGTCAAATACCATCAGAAACTAATTTCTGATGGAAACCGTTTTCAGCTGGAATGTTTAGTAAGTCACTGCAATGACGCATGGTCACTTGAGTCTTTATCTGATAAGCCATGTGTATTTAGCCTTTCAGCTCTCTCTTTTGGGAGGTCTATTCTTTTCAATGTCAATATTTTTGTGTCCAGGGGAAAGATTGTGCATGTTAGCCATGAAGCTATACATCAGACAGCGTTGTGTGCTTGTGCTGTGCCCCACTTTCCCTCTACACACTATTTCTAAGTCAAGTATATACAAAGTCTAGTGTGTTAAGTCAGGAAAACTGATTAAAATAGTTTTCTATGTCATGAAAATCTGTTTACAATACATTCTATATAAAATTAGCATACTGTATGGAAGTGGGACACAATATTTCTTTTTGCATAAATGCCACTGTTCACTGCCACCTAGTGGTACGGCTCCAAACACACCATTTTGTGTTGTATTAACAGTCAGAGGGTTTTAGCCATATTTATCTTGTATTTTACAGGAAACCATATTTTACATGTCAATTATTATTAGAGACAAACAAACACAGCAGTTAGTACAACTTCAACCCATCACAGCACACAGGCTTCATTCTGACCCTTGAAGGCGAGGGGCCACACAGTGTAGTAGCGGGCCCAGTTGTGTGTCGGTCCTGGCAGGTCCAGATACCATGGAGAGGCCAGAATGACCCTGAGCCCTGCTTTAGCCACCCTGCGTACCTCACACAGGTAGCAGCCATCCCTCCACACCTCCACCACTGACAGAGAACTGCGCTGCAACACAAGGCTACAGCCTATCAGACTTAGTAGAACTGGTCATGTGACATGTCGTGTCATCTTGATGTTCTGAGATGACAAACTGCAGTATAATTTTGGTCAGTTGGTTCAAACCACTGAACCTGCTGAGGTTAAAATTATATTGTCATCCAAAGTAATGCCTGCAATACTAAACATATTAGATGGAATATGAGACCATAATTTATTTAATAAGCTAATTCTGCTAATTCTGCTAATTCTCGTGACAATTACTAGACTGTGTTGAAACTGTGGTACACAAAGAAGCTCTTTATTCTCTTTAGAAATTTACAAAAACTTGGTTTCATTTGAGCCACTAATGTGTCTATCCACATGTACAGGAAAACTCTCAGTGCTCCTCTTGCAGCAGTAAGATATTTTAAAATATTATGTCAGAACTAATGCTGCATTTTTTAAATATATGAGCATAAATACATTCTTTTTTTCAAAGGTTTATTTTTGGCCTTTTATTCCTTTATTGGATAGGACAGTGGACAGAGTCGGAAACGGGAGAGAGTGGGGAAGGACATGCAGCAAACGCTTGAGGTCGGAATCGAACCCGGGACAGCCGCTACGCCTCTGCACTTGGGTCACACGACATAACCATTAGGCTATCGGGGCGCCCCATAAATACATTCTTGAGTGAATGCAGATACTTGCACACTGTCTAAAACAGCTAGAAATAATATACCAAAAATAAATCAGGACATTTACTAATAAAATGGTGCCTTGTATTTTAGATTTACATCTGCACTAAGTATTAAAATCCAAAAATTAAACTGCAAAGATGTAGAGTAAATACATGGTGGTGCTATACTGAAATTAAAATTGTAAAAAAAATAAAAAAATAAATTCACAGTGCTATTTGTGAATATGTCAATTTTGCTTATCTGTAAAAGTCAATATCATGCACTTGCATGTAAGTAGTTCTAATCATAGCTCATCAGTTTATATGAAATCCACTCACATGCACAAAAATAAAGTATTTTTAATTTCATTGTTGATGCGTGTTATTTGTTGGGGTGTACTTACTCGTTCATGGTAGTCAAAAACATCCTGCCATACGATGGCTGTCTTGTTGAGAGCTGAAGTGATGTTTACAATGCTGGAAACAGAAGAATTCATTATTGTGTTAGTCGATATACTTCCCTTAGCCTTGTACAATGCATAGTTTGTCCTCTTTTACAACCTACTTCTCCATGTAGAATGCTTCCAGTTTGGTGAAGTCTGATCCAAATCCCATCTTCTGCATGAATGCTCGAACATAAGGGTTGGATTTCCTACAAAAACAAGGGGAGGGTATCAATTACCTGGGTGTGATTACACTGATTGTTTATTTAAACTGTTCAGAAACTTAATGTAATTTCAATTAAATATTACATTGAAGGGTTTCACGTGGATTTCTCTTCTTTTACAATTTTTTTTTATTAATGAAGAGATGAAAAAAAAGGTGCACATTGTACTGTACTATCTGGCACAGAAGATTCAAAACAGCAGGACTAGACATTACAGACAAAACCAGGAAATCCTGGTTGATATCACTGATAGTCAGCAGGCATTTAAATGATCAGCCTACCAGCAGGAAAAGTTAACTTCATCCCCTCCTAAGTGGATATAGGAATCAGGAAACACCGCTGATACTTCCTTAAACAGTGTTGCCATGAACTGGTAGGTGGAGGGTAAAGCTGGATTAATTGGACCGAAGGTACCCGAAGGTATGCCCCCTTGGTAGCAGGGAGTCAACAGGTCAGGCTGCCCTGAGAAATAAATGGTAATCAGTTAGATTTAATTCTGCACTTTCTTTAAATACATTTTTTTGTTAAGAGCACACATTTGCTACCACTGATACACCACTAAAGTCAGATAAGAAGTGAGTCATGCTTCGGCACATGTCATATTGCCATTTATAGTCTTAACTTAAAAATTTGGCAGAAATTACCCCTGTTGAGCCAGACCAGGCATCATGCCAAGTACTGTAAATGTTAAAAATCAGCAATTAGATAAAACTGTTCATTAGTAAGGTTGGTCTTTTACCTTTTCCCCAAGATTTAGTGTGGCCTGGTGAATCAAACTCAGGAAGAACCCTTATTCCCCGCATCCTGGCATATGAGATCACCCTTCTCACATCTGACTGTGTGTAGATGTGAGTCATCGCATGGAAAGCCCCCTGAATCAAAGCCAGAAGTCTGTGTTGAGGGGTGGATGCTACTTGTCAGCGTTTTCCTACCTCATGAATCCAAAGCAGTGGGAACACTTAAAATTCTTGAATACATAATAGCCTGGGCACATCTCAAAATGCAGATTTTTTTTTTTTGGACAGCAAATGATAATGACTGTGCAAAGTCATGGTGGACATTAAGAGGTGACTTAATGACATACCTTACTGGAAAGGTCTGGAAAGGTGCGGCTCTGGTAAGGGAAGGAGGGGTCGTCAACAATGTGCCAGTGGAATACATTGAACTTACTGTAGGCCATTGCATCCTGACAAGAAACATATGTGAATACCAGTGATAATAAGCATTATCTGTATTGAAATAGAATGACTAAAAGTTTAGGTCATGTCGTCTGATTATTACCAGAGTCTTTAAAATGGCCTGCACTGGTAAATAGTGGCGTGAAGTGTCCAACAAAATCCCCCTAAACTGAAACCGGGGGAAGTCTTCAATGTCAGTCTTGTTGACAAAATACTGAAAAAGAAGAAAAACAACAACAAAAATCCTATTAATCAAGTACTATACCATGATAAAATTATGTATTCAAGAACTAATTACTTCAGAGACCTAGTGAGCATTTCGGAAAACTCTCACTTACCGCGCCAAAATCATCTTGATAGACCAGCTGACTGAAGGTTTCCAGACCTGTGCTTAATCAGAGGATATATAGTCAATAATCAGCAATAATTGTAATATGCGATTCAATTAGAAATCAAAGCTTTGGCTGATTGTAAACATGTTTGCTTCATTATTGCACTTTTGTTAGCATATGTTCTTCAAAAATGTATTGGCTACAGTCACCTCTGAGTGCACCCCACACACTTTCTGCTTTCAGAGATGCTCGACCAGCAGAGACACTCATATTGTCTGGAACACAAATAGCAGCAGGTTAGATCAACATACACCAATCAGCCACAGCATTATGACCACTGACAGGTGAAGTGAATAACATTGATCATATTGGTACTATGTGGTGTTCTGCTGGAAAACCTTGGATTTTGGCATCCGTGTTGATGAGACTTAGACACCCAAATAAACATTGTCCCAGAACAAGCACACTCCCTCATGCAAATGGCAATCCCAAATGTCACTGGCCTACCCCCGCAGGAAAATGCACCCCACCACATGGCAAAAACATCAAACAGGAACATCTTGAGGAACATGACAATGGCCCAAGATGTTGATTTGATCTTCAAACTTCCTAGACCCCATTCTGATCAAGCATCAACAGGATGCAGTAGAACAAGTTTGATTGACAGATGCCCCACTGCACAAGCCAGAGTACCCAAAGGATCCACTGCCAACGTCCTGGTGCCAGACCCCATAGGACACCCTGAGAGGTCTTCTTGTCCATGCTCAATGGTTCAGAGCATTTTTGACCACATAAGAGGGACCAACACAATATTAGGCAGGTGGTCATAATGCTATGCCTGATCAGTGTATATTATACATGTGAACAGATTTTAGTGATTTAGAAGATCTTAGGACTTTCACTAACTTTTCTTGGACAGAGGACCTACATTTAGAGCTTAAAGGATTTGTGAATAACTCCCTAAACCAACACTGTATTCTTTGTTTTTTGAGTTTTTTTCACCAGTTTTTCCAAGTAAGAGCAAGTAAGAACCTAATTTTAGCCTAAACGTGTCTTGTAAATTCAGCTCCTATTGACTGAGAATGGTGGGAACAGACAACTGGTGGTTTCATGGGGTGTAAGAAGGTCAACAAAAAATATAGGGCAAAAATGGAGAGAGCTGATATTCTTTTGACACTTGGCCCTGACCAAAATGATGTTGTCTCAATGGATGAGACGGTTCTCCCATAAAAAAATGACCCCATAAGTGGTTTGTGCAAGCAGCTTATTGCGACACATATTAAGGTTTTATTGATAAGTGGCCACAACCCTCATACATATCAGGGCTCCAGACTAACTTTTACACTGGTAGCACCTCCCACCTTGGCACAGGCGAAACACCTCACTTGCTGACCATCTGCTTATTGATAGACAATAAATTCACCAATGTTCCCTAAACGCCTCACAGTGCAGGCTGTGGTAGATGCAGCTAGGTGGCTGCTGTGTTCTCAGACAGGTGTGAGAGCAATTATTACTTCGAAAAGAGTGAAATGGGACATTTTAATGTCAATTTGTCCAAGATGAAACCGAGTGAGTTTATCCACATGCATGGTTTTCTAGGTGCATTTTTACATGTAAATACTGCAGTGATTGTGTCACCATATAATGGTGGGAAGCTAAAATTGTGATTAATATTCATTTCATTTTGCAACCCTACTATTAAGAAATAAAAGTACTACCTTCCACCACTATGGGTAATGCAACAGCTACCTGCACCGGTTAGAGCAACACCAAGACAGCTTAATGATCATCATGCACTTGCACGAATGTGACCACTTGAGGTTTCAACTCGCACACTCTCAAAAAAAGCCACTTTAGTTGCAGTCTGGAGCCCTGCATATGTTTGCATTTGAATTACTATTCCCTCTAATGGCCATGGTAATCATGACAAGACCAGTGGAGAAGGTTGGGTGATGTAGTTATAGATCCACAGAGTTGGCCTATGAAGGAGGTTGGATGGGTCTTTAACATGGGATTTTCTGTTTCTGATAATAACCCATGTTTCTTTGAACCGTGACTACTCCATTACCTTACCACATGTATATTATTTATATACTGCATTATATGTAATAACCAAGGCAATGAAGGTTCTCTAACCCTAATAAGGTTTATTTCAACCCAAACCATGAGTTTCTGTATATTTATGTAAACAAACCAATAGCATAACATTGTCTCATCATAAAAGGTAAGATATCTTTCAACAGGGATTTTTTTTATACCATTTTGTCTGTGGCATATGCTCTTCCACTGCTGCTTCTATGTGTCTTATCATTGACAAAACACATAAATAATGGAAATAGAACCTTCAGCATCTCTTTTCTCTTTGTAAAGAAGTTCGAAACAGTGATGGATTTTATGTAGATATTTTTTAAAATGCATGGCAAAGTTCACACAGATTAAAAACTGAAACACCAATATTCCTCTCCACAACTAATGCATAAAAGCTTTACTGTATCCTGTACTGCAGACATGTAGCTTCTTGAAATTATTTTCAAGAGAATTAATACTCTCTTGCAGCTGCAGCCAATATTAACACTGATGGAGATGAAATGTGGTGAGTGGTCCCATTTCATTAAGTATTTCTGCTTTGCTGATTACTGCTGCACTTCCCCAAAGAGAGAAACGCAGCAGTCATCATCGCGGGTACATCCAGTCTTTTCAGTGGTAAAGTTGGCACTCCAGTGCAGTTAGCAGTAAGTTTGGCCTCAGACCATCGACCGCTCTGCTCCCTTATTGATGAGAGGATGATCTGGGGGGTCTATGCTATCTGTGGCCTGCCTGGCTGACTGATTTACTCGGATTCCCTCAAAGACAGAGATCAATGTCTGTCGTTGATGGTTCAGAGATTACACAGGTGTAATCGAGACACTGCTCATTTAAACTTTTCTCCGGACTTGGAAAATGATTTGCATCACTATTCCTCCTGTGTTTAAATATGATTGCTAGGAGAGGAGACAGCAGGGTTAGACTTTAAAATGGCTGGATTGAAAATGTACTGTATATCTTTCCAGGAAATTATGATTCGGTAAATGGCTCATGAACTCATAAAAGGATGCAGCTCTTTCTGCTGTTTTACAAGGACTAACTTTGACTGCACAACAACAACAAAAAGTAGGATATAAATGACCACTGTTCAACCTTGAGCTAATGGAAGGTAATGCACATTGTTTTAGCCTCTTTCCCTTTAGACAGTAAAACCACTGCGTCCCTTTTAATGATCCCACCTCAACTGACGGAGCCAAACATCCTGGATGACGACACTTTCGTACTCTGGATGACTCGCGGAATCCCGCTAAGCCTAATGACCTTTTGATACTGTTTGAAAGCTAATCCTCTTTTGCAACATCTTCATGAAAACTGTCATTGTGTAGATCAGTTTCCAATTAGGAGGCCAAAAATAGAAGCAGACACATCCATTTGACTGGGAGCAAATTAGTCATTCGCATTTAAATCCTATCCCCCCTGTCAGCTCCTTCGACAGAGCCTCGCTTTGGCAGAGGAATGACAACTCAAATCAAGATGCAAAACTGTTTTGGATTAACAGAGTAGAATGAGTCAGGTAAGGCTTGCAGCTTGTGTTTGACATCCGGGAAAAAAAATCTGCAGCACTTTTTTTTTGTAGCACTCAGACATTGCTCATAATTCCATTTTTTTTTTTTTTTTTTGCTCCTACAAGGCCCTTGCCTTGTTTAAACACAGTTCACAGAGCCTTGACGGCAGGGATACCCATAAGAGATGGCATGTCAGGGTGAGGAATAGGCTAACTAATGAGGACTCTCATAATCCTTTAGCTCAAGCCTAATGGGGCATTTAAAGGAAGACAATGCATCTTCTGGCACATAACCCCACTCTTCCTTACACTCTCATTTGTAGGAAATCATGTTACAAGGGGAGCACAATTAGCTAAAGCAGTGATAAAGAGCCACGGAGCTTTTTTTTCCGACTAAAATAATATCGCACTTCAGAGCATGCATTAATCAGTAATGCCACTACATTATACAATAACACTCACAAGCATAATTCACCCATTTGAATCTATTATGAGCATTTGGTATGATGATGGAATGTGCTTTATCTCAGGTATATAGAGTCCACATTAGTCTTAGGATAATGTCCAAGTGAATTGTATTAATCGTTCTGGAATCTTGGTAATGCAACTTAAATGAAATCATTAGGTTTTGCTTTCTTTTTTTGCTGCAACAAGCTCAAATCTGCAGTGCGATATGATTGATAATAAGCTGCCATTGCAGTTATGAATACTCATAGTCCATCCATCTTGCCTTTTGTGCTCGGTGTTAAACTGCTGCTTCCTGGCTACCAGCCCAGAGTGAAACAATCCGCTTCCACCCCCGAGGAGATGTTGCAGTCAGAAGGCTGGGATCTCCCAACGTCCCGGCTAACTCCCTCCCGCTGTCCTCTGTCTTCCCATTATAATACTATGACCTCATCCCTGGTAGATCCATACGCCTGCCCCCCGTGTGTTCGGTCGATGAATATGTATGCCAGTGAATAATAACAGGAAAATCTTTGTCAAATCGCTGCTGGCTGTCTCAGCTGCGGCGCCCGTAAAAAAAACCCGTGCTGCAGCGATCCTTTTCTTTGTCTTGCATATTATTTTTCTTGTTAAAGGCTAATCCTCGCGCTGGAAAGTCATTGAAAAATCCCCTGGATCACATATTTGTCGACCAAGGTGACCAGGCTCATGCAGCACGGGGGCCTATCATTTCTATCGCTACACGTCATGTGGCCCGACCATCAGAAACGTGTCTTGTAATATTTGCTCCGAGTCCTTAAAACATAACTCGTGAAATGGCACCTGGGTTTTAAGAGGTTGCATTATTTTATGTGCTTCCAAAAACCGAGCTGTTAATACCAGAATTACATTTGCAAAGCCTGCAGTATTTAAGTGTAATAGAAGCCTAACGGTGTGTGTCATGACAAAGGCATGTCACCTCGGCAAGTCTAATGGCTCCCTGCACTTTTCCATAAAGTGTGACCAACATAACAGGTTATATATATATATTCCTCCTGCCTCTAGCTATCTTTCAGAATAATGAGACTGGTGGTATTTCACTTTAACTAAAGGTCAAAGTAGTTTAATTTAGACATTTCCTCCTAACGTGACTTAGTTGGAGAAATGAATCCAGCAGATACTGTGTGTGTTTCCACCCACGTGAATCCCAGATGCATTACTGAAGTTGGACGTTCACCTGAGTGGGCAGTTGAGCAACACTCTGGCAACCTTTTGCTCTAAATAACTGATTGTTAACACAGGGAGAGCGATGGAGGAGGTGAAGAGTTCGGCGGACAAGCTTGATGGAGGTGACTGAACCTAGCGCACTACATGGTACGCTATCTGCATGTTGCTCCTACACAAATCAACGTAGCTTTTATTTAAAGTACAGTTCTGGTTTATTATAGTTCAGACTAGTTCAGACAAAACTTTGGAGTTTTGGGCATCATCATTATTGCTTAGATTTGGGAGCATGATGATGGCATTGCTGCAAAAAAAGTCAGATGGGGCAAGAAACACTAGAAGTGAAATGACCAGAGAAGTTGCAAAAAAACAACAACAACAAAAGAATAATAAGAATTTATCCAGATTGTCTGAACCACTTAATTTGGAGGGAAACCCAATGAGAGTAATTGCAACTCTATTAACTTCCCCACTGCAATAAAAGCACATTAACCTGCTACTTTGAGGACTGTGCTCATTACCATGCTGGGGCTTCCAGGAATTTTGCAGTCTGGGATGGGAAAACCTGAGTACCCGACCACAGAAGGTCCTTTTATAATTAATATGAGCATCAGGTCTGCAAAACACAAGAACGAGCTTCAGTTCAACTATAAATAACCCCTAAGATCTTAGGTTTCAACTTTAATTGATAGTAAACAAATGGTTCTTAATTAAATTCTGCTGAGCAGCTACTGCTGGACCTTGTGATGGGATTGTTGCCTGTATGATGGGAGCTATGGATAAGAAAGATACAGAAAAACTAAATTTGTTTGTTTTACTATGGAACTAATTGTTAGTTTTGCCATATTTTCAGTTTATATAACATTTTTGATCACCAAAGTAAAGATAACTTTATAGTACGCCTGACACATGGGGTTAACAGCACTCCTTTGTATATATGCACATAGATTCTGATTTATAATCTGGATTTCATTCAGTGGTATAACCACTGAAACACTAGGTGAATACACTGTATCGTGCTTTATTTATACACCAATCAGCCACAACATTATGACCACTGACAGGTGAAGTGAATAACATTGATCATATTGGTACTATGTAGTGTTCTGCTGGAAAACCTTGGATTTTGACATCCTTGTTGATGAGACTTAGACACCCAAATAAACATTGTCCCAGAACAAGCACACTCCCTCATGCAAATGGCAATCCCAAATGTCACTGGCCTACCCCAACAGGAAAATGCACCCCACAAACATGGCAAAAACAGCAAACAATCAGGAACATCTTGAGGAACATGACAATCGCCCAATATGTTGATTTGACCTCCAAACTTCCTAGACCCCATTCTGATCAAGCATCAACAGGATGCAGTGGAGCAAGTTTGATTGACAGAGGCCCCACTGCACAAGCCAGAGTACCCAAAGGATCCACTGCCAACATCCTGGTGCCAGACCCCATAGGACACCCTGAGAGGTCCTCTTGTCCATAATGTTATGCCTGATCGGTGTATATCTAACAGTAACTGTCTTTATTTTCTTGCATGTACTTAATGATAAAGTGCTACAGCAGGTTATGCATGGATATGAACTGGAGTTACCATGAAGGAAACTTCTATTGCACTGTGTCATATTTACCAAGAGACTTATGCTTTGCAAATTCCTGAGTCTTTCTTCAGCTTTTCTCACTGTCTGTAATCTTCACTAGCATCAGAAACTTATCTTAAAAACACAATCTGCCGTCAATCTTGAGCCTGTGCATGTTAAAGGAAGTGTTCTGCATTTTGGTAAATACACCCATTGGCACTTCTTCCTCATTTAAATAGGAAAACTGATGTCATGTCTGACCATTAAATATGAAGCTGTAGCTTGTTGTCACCATCAGTTTGCTAGTTTTCTCCTTTTTTTTTTTGCTTTTGGACACTGCCAGGCTGGTTCTTTCCCCTCAGCATCCAACCTTTAATCTAAGCTAAGCCAACCCTCTCCTGGCCCAAGCTTCATATTTAGCCAACAGACATTAAGTGGCATTGACCTTCTCATCTAAGTCTTGGAAATGAAGCTGATTTCCCCATAATACTGAAGTATTCCTTTAGAAATGATAATTTTGCAGTAATAGGTTTAATGCTCGCCTTCATTTCCTCCTCAAAGAAGTTTGACTGACTATGTTGGCATGTTTACAACCTGTCTCAACTTCTCATCCTATTCGTCACTGGACCCATTTTCTTTAGTGATAAAGCTCAGTAGTTACTTTGATAAATGCACTGTCACCCCAAAGCTGATGACCCGAGCTATGAAAATAAATCGGTGAATACAGTGTTATTATGACCGATAGGAAAGATGGCATATGAAAATAAAAAAAATTTAAGCAAAAAAAAAAAAAAGAAGAATCTTTTGACTGCCTCACAATCAGTCAAACCATGAAAATCCCTTCATTCCAAACATGAATCACAGTGCATGTAACCATCTAAAAATCGGCTGTTTTTCCTCTGCTGATTTGTAAAAAAGTGCCAGCTGCGAGACACCCAGGGATAACTACTGCTGCTGTCTGTGTCACAGTACCATGGTGATAACAACAAAAAAAAACAACTCTTGATACTCGCTCTCACCTTCATGTGGTGCCTCTGGAGAGGGTGATTAAGGCAGCCTCCAAACTGGCTGTGTTTTGTACAGATGGAACAGGCTTGATGAGAGAAGGGGCCAGCAGGTCCATGGCCGTGTGGATATTGTGTCTTCATTATAATCCACACAGGGCTTGGAGGGCAGCATTGTTTAGGGAGGCAGCGAGCGTCTCTTAAGGCTAATCCGCAGAAGCACCAGCAGGAGCTGACTGTCTGGGCAGCACGTCCATGTATTCTCCTGTTACACACCTGCCTTCTTTAGTAGGGTGAAGAACAGGAGACACTGATAATAAAACTAAAAAGAAACCAATTCCCACCTCTTGAGATTGCAAATGTTCTGTGAGACATACAGTTGGTGACCCGGAGAGTTGTAGGTAGGTATACTGTTTAACACATCACAGCTCTGAGCTTCTTTGCGCTCAGCAAGCCAGCTACTAATTAAAGTCTTAATATCAGGAGTCACTCAGCATCTTGGTGAAAGGTGTGTTCGGTTTGTATTTGCAATGGTACTCTGTTTGGGAACAGTGCTTGTTAAAAAATGTATGAGGGTTTAATGGATGCAGTATGCTGCTATCCTGCCCGTGCAGTGATGACGGTGCATATTTCCTCTGAAATAAACTTTCAAAGTTGATTAGTGCATGGTTTTTTTTGGTGTTTTTTTTAAACATTTTTTGTTGCAGGAGTATGAAATGCTTTAGAGGAGTCTTGATAAGGATGGAATAGAAAGCAAAAAGCCGCAGGCCACAGAACACTGAATGATGCAATTAACTATCTTTTAATTCATGTATGTCTTATGACTCGAAAGGTCCGTCCGGGTCAATTATAGCCAGCGGCTGGCCAAAACTACTTTCAGGGAGGTTGTGCAGTTGGGTCCCTTAGCTGGTGTGCTGCAGCATAATTGTGAAGAATCTAGGATAGCTTAATGATAAACAGCTATGTTTATCTTCAGTGCGTCATGGTGGAAGTCAATCAAACATGTTTTTAATTACACAGATGATATTGTATGGGTGTGTGAAAACTTCCGGCGGCTGATTAGTAGCTCATAGTAGGTGGGCACCTGAACTCCCATTCATTCACAACAGCGTTAATGAGGTCGGCCAATTTTTATGGGTGATGAGGTCGGGCTTGCTCGCTGGTGTTCCAGTTCATTGCAGAGGTGTTGGTTGGGGCTGAGGTCATGGCTCTGTGCAGACAAGTCAAGGTCTTCCACACCAGACTGGGAAAACCTTCATTATGGGGCTGGCTTTTTGCGCATAATATAGAGGTGCAAAACACAAACTGCAAACACAAAGTTGGAAGTCCACTGTTGTCTAAAATATTGCATGCTGGAACTTAAAAACTAACCAAGAAATAAAGCGACTGGCCCAATTATGAACACAGGACTTTTAACATTCTTATGGCTACATAGAGTAAAACAAAGATTCTGATTGGGGCTGGATGAATTGATGCCTTAAGTATTCATACAGGCAACGCTGAGCCTTGTTCAGAGTATCAATAGTAGCGCAATCACAATGGAAACCAATAAAACTGATCAGCCTCACAGTGGATAATGTTCTTATGGGCATACTTTTTTTTTTAATGCCTTTTAAGTCTGTTTTGGTATGTTTTCCTTCAACTGATCGCTCAGTTGCACGTAAAGAAGCGACTTAATATCTGCAGTACAAGAAGTCAAACAAATGAATCTACTGAGTAAACTTTGACTGATCAGGAGCTAAAGTGTGTGTTTTCACAAATTCTGAAGGTCTCTGAACAACATTTGGTTCATGTGTCCGTTCTTCTGTCTTGAACATTATTGTTTCAGTGTTTATACGTTGATGAAACATGTAAAAGTTTTATTGTAATTCTATTGAATTGAATTATTACTTTTTCTTTAGTTTTGTAGACAACTAAAAGGTTGTTCAAATTAATACTAAGGCAATTACAAGTCATGTGTTTTGGTCCTTAATTCAGAGGGTAAGCCAACCAAAGAACTAGTAATGCACTCAAGAGTTTTAGGGGAGAAACTTATACGTGATTTGGAGTACTGTATAATTTGGACACTGTACAGGTGAAAAATTGAGAATTTGGAGGTGACTCGGCCACTCCATCATAAGCAACAGCAGCTCCATACCAAAGACAGCTTTACAGTAGACACCAAAGAAGAAAGACAAACAAAATGGACAAAGACCACATAGCAACAAACTAGCAACAACTGAAACAGACAGAGGCTTCTGAATATCAGTCGGCATTCTGGGCATTAAGAAAAATAGGTGAAAAGATTGGATGCCCAACATTTCCATAATAAGGATTGTTATTTAATGGTTGTTTTATAGCCAGAGGGAATAATAACCACATTCTATTATGAGACAGAATAGCAGGAACGGCTCATAGTCAGAGATTTAGTTCACCAGGTTTCATGGCATCACACAGCTGAGTTAAGGGGAAGGATGATGAGAGGGATGTAATATGCGAATCTCATATTTCTCTCCCTCAACAACTGACACCAACTTTTCCTCTCAGTCCCAGAAAGCAGTGTGCCGTCTCTATAAGCAGTAATAACCTTGAACATATCTACTGCTTTATTAATACAGCTCAGTCAGGACTGAGCTTATTTGAGGCAGAGCCAGCGACTGATTGCCTCGTCAGTGAACCTCAGCTCAGCAGCCACGGCATGTGGGAACTTTAAAGGCGTAGCGTACGCTCTAAAGGAAACAGAATATACAGCAGGGTCCAAAAGTCTGAGACCGCATTGAAAATCTGTCATATTTTCATGTAAACCTGAAAATATAGAGATTTGTTTAGGGTTAGAAACATTAAAAAACACAAGTATTTCTGTATGTCAAATAAAGAAGAAATATTTTAGATTTTCACTATTTCATGTTGACCATGTTGAGTACAAAAGGTCATATTTGCTGAAGTTGTATCCATTTCACTTAAACATGTATACAGATGACACTGGGTTGGTTCAAGTAAATCAATGGGAGGCCATTGATTTACCTTATCATGACTAGACTGAAGGTCCTAAGAAGGTGCATGGTACTTTAAAATACTTTGTCGAAAGTGGATCAGTTGTATCCAAAGCAGGAGCAAGCAGACCTTCAGTGAGTACACCATTAGAAGATCAATGCATCAGGTTTTGTTGAGAGATAGAAAAGCACAGATGATCACAGATGCAGCATTTGTTTAGTACAGATTGTAATCAGCAAAAGCTCTGTCTATTAGTGCCGTCAAAGGATGAGTAGCATTTCCTAACCATTTCTCAGGAGGGTAAACTGGGATAAACACTTGTGGTGGACTAAGACACACCAGTATTTCACAGCAGATGTTGCAAAGAAGTCCTATTTACTGATGAATCAAGCTTGAGGTTTGTGGTAGTTACAGAATGGTGCATGTGAAGAGACCAAAAGGACAGAGAATGACACCGCAGAGTATCAATCCAACAGTATAACATGGTGGTTGGAATAATCAAGTCTGGGAGGTTTGCAGTTCTGGATTTGGACACCTGGATCAAATCGACGCCACTCGTAGCACTTCATTCTTCAGGGTCATGCTGCAACCTCTGGTTTGCATCTTTGTGGAGAAAGATTTATACTGCAGCAAGCTAATGAGCCCAAACAAACTTCCAAGCTTTTAAGACCTACTTGAAGACCAAAGAAGACCAAGGAGTGCTGACTTTCCTGGGCTTTTCTCTAAAGCCACCTGACTTCAACACCACTGAACATTTACAAAAGCTCTTGAAATCTGTAGTGAATCTGAAACAAATTCAAAATATAATTCCTAAAATAGAAAGCTTTACTAGTGGATTCAGACGTTTGAACCACCCTTAAAGTCTATTTTGTCAAATGTCAAGTAAACCCCAGACATTCATGCTTATTAATGGAATAGTTTGTTTTTTTTTTTGCTCTGGTTGGTCAGTTGGCTGAATGGTTGGTCTGTACAACATTTGGATTGAATCAGACATCCCCACAACTACTTGACAGATTTCTATGGAGTTTGGTGTGGATATGCAGGAACCCCAGAGGATAATTGCTAAGGATTTTAATGGTAATAGTTAAATGATGATTAATGGTTTTCCTGTGATCAACACTTTTGTCCACAGCAAGATGTCACATCAACTATAGATTCAGGAGTCTAGAACAAGAACAACTTTCTCAGACTGAAATATTGTGATGGCTTACAACATCTGACTAAATATGCAAATACTCATTTAATTTAAATGGCCTAACAGCCATTTCATCCAGTGTCACACCAGTTTGACTTTAGCCTTTTGAGTTGTCAGCACGCCTGCCCTGCTGAAAGGCTTCCGATGCTGTGTGGGTGGTGGGCTCACTGGGTGGATGTTCCACTGCAATAAGGTGGTGATTCTTTGGGGAGCCTGGGTGCTTCCTTTGAAAATTTTTGGGCACGTCCAACAGGGTCAAGATCCTGGGATGGACCTAGAACTCATGGAGGGATTACAAATCTCATCTGGCCTTGAAATGCTCTGGGATCCACCAGAAGGAACTGGAAAGTGTTGCTGTGTAGCATGTTACCACTGCAACCCAATCTCTAGATAAGTGGAAGAAAATGGATGGGTGGATTATGTTTCAAACACAGAGCATGTCATATCACTTAACAGCCTCCAAAACCTCCTTCACCAACAGCTTTCTGCCATTATAATGGATCAGAATTGGTGGAGGGGTGATAGATGGCAGGAATTGAACCTCTCCCTAAAGCCATCATCTCTTGTGTCTCTGTGACAGCAGGCTTTTGTCAATATTTTTGCTTTTAGACATGTTGTAATGGCATTTTGTATGTGTCATTTGGCAAGATTACATACCAAACATGCTTTAGCATGCAATTTTGGCACAGTACTGTATGTAGTTTTGCAAATCTATCTTCCTAAATATGACAGATTTTCCCTTCCCAGTGGGGGTGTGAAGGTTTAGAAGGTGTAACTTTCTAGTTGGAACAGCTCTGGCCTTCTGAGCAACAGAGGAGCATCAGTTGTCTCACTCTGAGTGTGAGTGGCCACTGCTGCTGCCCTTTATTAGTGATAACCTGAAATAGAGTAGCACTGAAATTATGTTGGCACTGACCTTCACCTTGACCAGAAACACACATAGACGTTATTAACTCCTTCAGGAAGAGGGACGGTGCTGTGCGGATATGTTGTGGCATCGAGTTAATCACAACTGAAATATTACCTCCAGCAAAATTGCCATACTTTACTCAAGATATGAGGATGTTCTCGTCTCAATATGGAAGTTGAAACTGCTGTCTTTCTGCGATGATGGCGGCTATAACAACTTAGGTGCGGCGGGAGGAGAAGTGGGGCCGTGAGCTGTAAATAAAGGAAGGACATAAGGCTGCAGAATATAGATGAGGCAGTAAACAGTTGTTGAGTCTGTCATCATTTCAGTGACTGCAGCTGAAACCACATGCAGCTAAAATGACACAAAGCCACGAAGCTTTGAGTCTGGAAATTGGTTTGACTGAATGGCCCGGGAAAAGGTTGCCCAGAGCCGAGGGCTGAGGATGTGGATCTTAAACTGTATCAAAGAGCGAGGGGGCTCCTGGAAAATCTCTTGCCGAGCCAGAGAAAATTAACCTGCGAGAGTCCAGTCCCCATTACTGCATCACTGGCAGAGGGTCACCATCTGGCAGAGATCTATTGCACAATTACCTGAGGCGCTACAGTGACAGTCTGCAAAATAAAGGCCCTCAGATGGAATCTTAGAACAGCAGCTGAATTCTATAAACAGGAGCCAGTCTGAAAATAAAGACATACTCTGGCCTTTTTTTTTTGAAAGCACCAATTTTACTGCTAACTTGCCGCATCAAAGCAATCACTTGCCTTATGGCTCTGCTATTGTTGTTTGAAATTGAATTATTTGTGATACACTTTCTGTTTACATCTTGGCAATTTCAGGTCTGGCTGTGGCAACAGTGTTTGTGCGTTTTTAGCTTGGAAACATTTTTTTACAAACAAGAGAAGCGATTCTGGAAGAAAACCTGTGTCCTTTTCTCAAACACTACAAACTGGAACATTAAACCCTTCTGTGCGTGTGGATGCTGAATGGAAAAACTCTTGTAATCACGCGGAAACTTGGGAGTGATGTCAGTGTCGGCTGGGATCAGCTCCAGCCCCCAATGACCCTCCGTACCAAGCGGGTACAGCTAATGGATGGAAAGCTGGATGTACATGAACATTATCTTTATTCTCTCTGTACTGTCTTATCTGTGCTCTTTATGATCTCATTATGATGATATATACAGTTTAAGAGTTATGGACAGGGTTTTAAAAGCCCCCATTCATCCCCCTCTGCATGTAAAACACAGCCAATACATTGAGGTCAATGAGTTTTCATGTGGTTATAAAGCCATTAAAAAAAATCATACCAACCAGCAGCAATGTGCACAGCAATCAAATACATTTTCCTCTAGAAATGCTTGTCTAAGTAAATATGCAAATTTATGGAAATAATAGAAAGCATAAAATTAGGCATGCGATGATATGTGAAGAGTATATGTAGTGGAAATAATTTTTTAGTTACAGGTGAAAAAATGCTACAAGCAGCAATCATACTCATTAAATTTAAATGCATCTGCAGTAGTGAAAGATGAATACAACGCTGGCATTATAGGACTTTACATTCACAACTGTTTAACAGCGACTAAAAAGGATGCATAAGAAAAGACGAGAAGTTTCAACAATGGAGCGCATTCTGGGTCATAAATTAGAGAAAAGTGGAGACAGAAATGCTGTCAAAAGGTCTGAAAGACAAAGTTTTCTCCAAAGTAAACCTCTGTGAGGGAACACGACAGTTCTTTATGCCTCACTGGTAAGCCAGATTTGCCAAGTACGTCAGGCTGGAAATTTGTGGTCTGAAACCTTATCCTCTGCAATCTGTGTCATTCAAATCCATTTGACAAGTGGCATTTGAGACAGAGGGCTTATTTCTTCGTTTTGCACAATCACAAAACAGTTTTGTCTGGGGGAGGAAAATGGTTTCTGATGAGCAAGGTAGGAAAACAATATGGCTGTAACGGCTGACAAGTCTTTATCTGGCGTCCATCAAAACGTTCCTTGCAGCTAAAACGCGACCGAATGTGTCAACGGATGATGTTCTAAGTGACAAGTTGTTGATTGGAAATATCAGGCAGATAAAGAGTAGGAGAGAGCAAAGTAGATTAGATCTGAGCAAATTGTCATTTAGTTCTTAACTGTTCTGAATTTAAATGTATAAAGGAAATTCATATGTAATATACTGTACAAATGTATGATAATATGGATATTTATTCATGCTACAGCAGCAAAGAAACAAGAAAAAAATAGATAAAGAAGTATTTGAATGAAAAAGAAGGGATTTTACACACATATGTTACCATTTGATATGCATGTGATAAATGTGTTAGCATACAATAATTCAGGTTAGTGGTAAGGGTCAGACTGGCTTAATAAATAAGAAAAGTGAATAAGTGCCACAGTGCCCAGCCCCAGATGTGCCTAGATGTCCCTTTTTTATTATTATTCGTCAATTTGCATCACTAAACTAGAACACGCCATCATAATCAAAGTAAAGTCAAGCTAGAACTTTGTGTTTTGACTTTGAGCTGATGTTGGGGAGGGGGGTGATTTGCTAAAAATCCTGCTTTCTCCAGCTCTGGCATATTTTTTTTTAAAAATATGATTGTTCCTTTCATGAGGTGACCTAGCAAAAGTAGTAAATGCCCTACTTTTGTCTCATCTATTATAGTAAGGCATTATATTTCACTCTCAGCTAAAATAGCATGCACCATTTACAGCTGGTGCACAACACAGCTGCATGGCTTTTAACTCGGCTCCCACTTACTTTGAAAATTTAAAGTAGTATTATTAGCTCATAAAGGATTCTTGTGGCCTTGTATTGTCCTATATTAGTGACCTGACCTGTTTGTCAGCTGAAGTCCTTGTTGCTATGTCTTTACTATAGCAAACCTTGTTAGCAGATGGAGACATGCCTTTGGGGTGAGGTGCCTCACAGTACCAGGTTGGATATGTAGCTGTTTTAATGTGTAATGTTTGAACGTACCTCATTCACATGCCGATTATATTGATTTGCTTATTGTTATGTTTACTGTCCATGCTGCTAATTTTACTACTTAATGTATTTGATATTAACCCTCATGCCCTCCTCCTCAAATAGTAACACTCAACACCCTCGAGCCAAAAATGGTCACGAATCTAAAACTGCTATAAAATCATCATACGTTAATATTTTTTTCTGATTTTTTTTGCATAAATCACTTAAACAACTTAAGAACTTTCTTTGAATTCCACAGAATCAAACGAATAGACACTGGACAGTGGCCGCTCCTCCTTAGTAGGAGAAATGTCTATTCGTTTGATTCTGTGGAATTCAAATGACAATAAAGCTTTCAATTCAATTCAATTCAATAATGAAATTACCCCCCCATCCAAGATGCATGCTTTGGCAGGTGTGTAAACACACTAACAGTTGTTTTTGATTACACCAAAGGCCATAGACCATGGTGACGCATGAAAAACATCCTTCAAAAGATGCCCTTTTTTCACCACTGAAATGCGTGCACGTGCACGTGCGTGTGCACGTGCGCGCTCTCACACACACACACGCAAGCACACACACACACGCACACATAAACACACACACAAGCGCAAACACACACACACACACACGCACACACACACAAACACCTCTTGGTGCCCCCTGGTGGTCACACGACTCCATTATAGTCAATGGTAAAAATACAAGATTTTCATGCATCGGCCTACAATGGGAAAATAATTGAATCTGGTGGAAAACAGTAAAAATGTCAAATATCACTAC